>JAJIBD010010781.1:0-65633 GCA_021461705.1 Cryptotis parvus | reverse complement strand
GGTGTGGCTCTGCTGTTCCCAAACCATGCGCCAGAAATCACCCACGGTGTGGGGGCAGGGGCCCCTGCGTGGCGATGAACTCCTGGTCTTTCCAGAGGCCCTGTGGGGTGCGAAGGCGGTGGACAGGTCAGGGGTCCCTCCTGCCCAGGCTCATGAGGGTGATGCCATTCTCCCTGGCCCCAGCCTTACAGGAAATGAAGCTGGCATTGATGTAGTCGGAGCCTGGCTCCTGGGAGCGGCTTCAGGGGCACCCGATAGGAGTCATCTAGGGGAGGGACAGCGTTACTGGTTGGAACAGAGACAGGCGGGGCGCCCACCCAGGACCCCACCATAGCAGGGCAGATGTGACGTGGGGCAGGGACACCTCCCCAGACACTCGGCACTCACAAGGCAACACGTTTTTTGTACCGGTTCTTGTTCTCATTCTCGGAGCCAAAGCCGCCGCGCCTGAGGCTGCTGGTACTCGTCCTCCTGGTCTAAGAGCTGGGGACAGATAGGGAGGGTCGCAGGCGCCGGGTCCAGCCACTTCCCCAATATGCAGCTGGTGCCCTTTGCCTTCTCTAGTGCCACTTTTCTTGGTAGGAGTTGGTTGGTTTTATATTTTAGGGTCACACCAGCAGTGCTCAGGGGCTCGTCCGAGCTCTGCACTTGGGCATCGTTCCCAGGAGTGCTTAGGGGACCATATGTAGTGGGGATTAAACCCAAACTCATCAAAGTCTGTGAGCGGCTCACGGAGTCATCCCTCTGCCCCCTTAGGCTGAAATTAGGCTGAAACCCATGTCGGAATGCCACCATCCTGGGACACTGGGGAGGGTTAGGGGATGGCAGTAATGGAGAGGATGGAGTGAGGGGAAGAACAAACCTTCAGGGGGTCAATTGTTGGGTAGGACAGACCCAGGCCCCATCACACTCAGGGTCTCGAGGAATCAAAAGGCCTGGAGAGACAGTAGAGGTGGGAGGCCGCTGGCCTTGCACACGGCTGGCGCTTGGTTTGGTCCCTGGCACCACATGCGGTGCCCTCGGCCTACCAGGAATGATCCCTGAGCACAGAGCCAGGATAATGCTTGAGCACTGCTAGGTGTGACCCCTTCCCAGAAAAGACCTGGGGAAGTCACAGGACCTGGAGGAATATCTTGGGGGTACATGCCTACAAGCGGATGGCTGAGTTCAAACCCCCGATGTCCACCAGGTGGATGCCCACAGCCCTCTGCTGTCCAGCCACGCCACAGCTGTTTGTGTGCAAGCTTCACAGAGGTATGAAGCCCCTACATGCACCACACAACTAAATATGTGGGTGCCATGGCTGGCCTTGTGCTCTCTGGTAAGCAGGATGTGAGGGACCAAGGCAGGGAGGGCCAATCTCAGTGAGCACCCTGCCAAGTGCACAACCCCCAGTCATTGCAATGACAAGGGGAATCAGAGAATGGAAATAAACACAAGACAATCAGAGCTTTGAGCCTGTGGATTTTTTTTTTTTTTGCTTTTTTGGGTCACACCCGACGATGCTCAGGGGTTACTCCTGGCTCTGCACTCAGGGAATTACTCCTGGCGTTGCTCAGGGGACCATATGGGATGCCGGGGATCGAACCCAGGCCGGCATGGGCCGGCCGCTGCAAGGCAAACGCCCTACCCGCTGGGCTATCGCTCCGGCCCCTGAGCCTGTGGATTTTTGCCCAGCCCTTAGGACTTGTGGCTGTTCCCCGCTTCCCACAGTAGGAGACGTAGGTGACAGTGCGGCTCACCCGACACGTGGGCCCCACCTGGTAATCCTTCGCGAAGCCCCAGTTTCGGTCCTTCTCCTTTCTCCTCACATGCTCAGCAAAGTCTTCAGCACGGATGTCCTTGTACAAGCTGGAGGGCGGGAGGCAGAGCCCAAGCTTCCTTAATCGTGGGCCCTCAGGACAAAGAGGTTGGTCTCGCTCTTAGTTTCCTACTGAGAACTTAAAAGTGAATGCCTGAACCTTCTGATCTTACAATGCTGCTGTCCTGTACCCGCCCGTCTCTGGCATCCACTGATTTGCTCTGTGTCTATACAGGGTTTGGCTTGTCTCGTGTTAGTCATGTAGAATTCTCTTGCTGGTTGCACTTAGTACCGGCCCCTTGAGATTTGTTGACAATTGTGTGTGTGTGTGTGTGTGTGTGTGTGTGTGTGTGTGATCATCTGTCTCCATTTATACCTTTCCCCATGTGGGCTTCTGTCTGTAATGGTCGCAGCAGATGCCTTAGTTAGATCTGACCTTTACTGAGCTCTGATCGTGTGTTCTTCAGGAGGGACCCCAGAGTGGAGCTTATGGTTTAAAAAAAAGTGCTTTGCCTCACCCCCACCCCCACTGGAAAGCCTGGTAGCCCTTTGTGCATCTGTGCCATCTACCTGGCAGAGCAAATACCCAGCTCCCCAACTAATTCCCAAAAGAACATGATGCCTCTGAATCTTCCAGGTAGTCTGGTCTGGCTGAGATTTCTGAGGTCCTCTCGGAATGAGAGCAGCACATTCCCCTTCCCGCCTGAAGCACCTGCGGCCAAACTGGACACACATTGACATAGAACAGCCCTGCTCACAACTGCGCCTACTCACACTCCAAAACACCAGATTGTTCTGATCTATAGCTCTTTCCTGACCCCGAGAGAGCCCTTAATACGGCAGCAGTAAGAAAGGCAAACAAGCAGTGCCTGATAAAATTTCACGGCCATCCTAGGCTGCCAAAACTAAGAAGGACTAAAATGATTGTCTGTACTTTCAATGCACATACGCTGGCATCGGAAGCATATATTGAGGATCTGATGCTGCAAGCGCAAAAGATCAAGTACGACATCATTGGTCTGACTGAGATGAGGAGGCGTCAGTTGCATCATGCTGTATTTGACACCGGAGAAGAATTGTTCCTTGGAACATTCGACGAAAGAGGCGTCAGTTACGTTGGTGTCCTTGTCATCACGTAACATGGCCGTCAACATTGATTCATTTGAATGCCTAACAAACCGAATAGGACAATTACACTTGAAGAGATGTGGCCCACTGCCAGCAATTTCTATCTTCATTGTCTACGCACCAACATCCACACACAAAGAAGATGAAATTGAGAAATTCTACATGGAACTGGAGGAGTTCTATAAAAAAAGATCACACCTTCTACAAGATCTACCTTTAATGCCAAGATAGGACCAAGAAGATCGGCTGAAGAACTCCACACATCGGGACCCATGGCCTAGAATGGAACGAATAGGGTGAGAGACTATCTGAGTTCATCATGTCCACCAAGACCATTGATGGGAACTCACAGTTCCAGAAGGCTGAAGCGAAACGTTGGACATGGGAATCTCCTGGCGGACAGTTCCACAATGAAATTGACCACATCATCTTCAATCAATGGTTTTGTCTGACCGATGTTGCTGTCGTCCCCAAATTCCAAACAGGATTGGACCACCGTCTTCTTCGGTGCAAATTTCTACTTCCCGCAACGGGAGAAAAGGCTGCAAAGTTTAAGAAGAGAACTCCCAGAATGACCACTAACTGGGAACTCTTTGGCACCATTGCAGCAACATGGAAAGATACCATCATTGACGACATCGATGAAGAATACAACCGACTGGTTCAGCACCTCCATGATTGTGCGAAGAATGCCCAGAGAGAGAAAGACACAAAAGGACGCTTGTCTTTAGAAACTCTTGAGCTCATTCGCCAACGTGGCAAGGCGCGAGCCTCAGGAGACCAAGTGCTAACGTCCAAGCTTGCTAAGCGGTACAGAGAAGCAATAAAAGAAGACCTCAAAGATAGAAGAGCAGAAATACTGGAAGATGCAGCAGAAGCCGGGAAAAGTATTCACACTGCCCGCTGTCCTTCGCCAACTATAAGACCAAGATGACTGCCCTCTGATGCCCTGATGGATCTATCACATCTTCCAGAAAGGCAATGGAGAAGATTAAACAGGACTTCTACTCAAATCTCTTTGATAGCCACATCCACCTGCCCACATACCAAATTGCACAGGATGGATGTCATTCCCAACATTCTCCCTTCTGAAATCCGACATGCCATCTCGTCAATAAAGAAGGGAACAGCACCAGGCCCAGACAAAAGTCAGACCCGAACACCTGAAGAATCTGCCGTCGGTACTCATCAATACACTAGCTCGGCTCTTCACACGCTACCTGTCCGAATGCAAGGTGCCCTCCCAATGGAAAACCAGCAGGACAGTTCTACTGTTCAAGAAGGGAGACATTCACGACATCGGCAACTATCGCCCCCATCTGCCTGTTGTCCGTCATCTACAAGCTGTTTACACGAGTCATCCTGAACAGGATTAGCAGAACACTAGATGAAGGACAACCATGCGAGCAAGCAGGCTTCCGGAAAGGATTCAGCACAATCGACCATATCCACACAGTAACCAAGCTCATTGAGGTTTGTAGGGAGTACAAGATGCCGCTCTGTCTAACGTTCATTGATTTACAGAAAGCCTTTGATTCTGTGGAGACTGAAGCGGTCATCGAAGCCCTAGCCAAACAGGGTGTTCAAACCCAATACATCAAGATCCTTCGTGAGCTGTATTACGGATTCACCACCAGGATCTCACCATTCTACAAAGAAGTGATCATTAATGTCAAAAGAGGGGTTCGAAAAGGTGATACCATTTCACCAAAACTCTTCAGCCCCACCCTCAAGAACATCATGCGACCATTAGAATGGGAAGGAATGGGAGTGAAGATAGATGGTCGGCAACCACACCACCTCCGCTTTGCTAATGACATCGTTCTAATAACACCAAACATTAGCCAAGTGGCACAAATGCTGGCTGACTTCGACCGAGAATGTGGAAAGATAGGTCTACAGCTAAATCTAAAGAAAACAATGTTTATGAAAAATGAACTAGTTCCAGAGGCCCCATTCACTCTCAATGGAACAAACATCTCTGAATGCAACAGTTATGTGTACCTAGGTCGAGAAATCAACATGATGAACGACCTGAAACCTGAGCTGCAAGGGGGGAAGAGAGAGCGCATGGAATGCCTTCAAAGGCATCGAAGAAATAGCTAAAAGGACAAAGAACCTCTGGCTCCGGGCACATCTCTTTGACTCCACCGTTCTCCCTGCATTAACATACGCCTCAGAGACCTGGGCCCTATGAAAGCAGGATGAGAATGCTATTCGGGTCTCCCAGAGAGGAATCGAAAGAGCTATGATTGGAATATCACGCCTCACTCAAGCGAGAGAAGGAATCCAGAGTTCTGACCTCCGTCGCTATTCAGAATCAGGGACGCTGTCTCGTTTGCCAAGGCATCGAAAATCAGATGGGCTGGACATGTAATGCGATTTGGAGACAACCGCTGACTAGAGCCATTACCGACTGGATCCCACGGGATGTCAAAAGATCACGTGGCCGCCCACCTACAAGATGGTCAGACTTCCTTGTCAAGACCCTGAAGGAACGATTTGAGGCTCTTCATATTTCTGAATCAACCAGATGCCATTGGGCTACATTGGTACATGATAGGGTCCAATGGAAATGTTACTGGAGCCCGCTCGAGCAAATTGACGAATAACGGGATTCAAGTGATCAAGTGATAGCTCTTGGACTATGCGGCTACATATGTGGCTTTGCGACTTGCCAAATGTCACATTGCTGTCAGCCCAGTAGGATCGCAGCATATCAGATGGGAAAGGTGCACAGAAGCCCCCCAGTGCAGTGAGCCTGAACAATGACACAGGAGGCTCGTCAGCACCAGCCAGTGCAGTGAGCCTGAACATGACACAGGAGGCTCGTCAGCACCAGCCAGTGCAGTGAGCCTGAACAATGACACAGGAGGCTCGGTCAGCACCAGCCAGTGCAGTGAGCCTGAACAATGACACAGGAGAGCTCGGTCAGCAGCAGCCAGTGCAGTGAGCCTGAACAATGACACAGGAGGCTCGTCAGCAGCAGCCAGTGCAGTGAGCCTGAACATGGCACAGGAGGCTCAGTCAGCACCAGCCAGTGCAGTGAGTGAGCCTGAACAATGACACAGGAGGCTCGGTCAGCACCACCCCGTGCAGTGCAGTGAGCCTGAACATGACACAGGAGGCTCGATCAGCACCAGCCAGCCCAGCAGATCCTCAGTGACTTCATAACAACATTGTGAGATGTAAAAATGATCACAAGTTGAATCATATTGATCTAAGATTTGCAAATTCCAATTGCTTTTGTATTGTAACAAACAAAATAAAGGGGCTAGAGCCATAGTCCAATTAGTCAGGGCGTTTGCCTTGCATGAGGCTGAACAAGAATCTATCCCCAGCATCCCATATGGTCCGTTGAGCACTGCCAAGAGTAATTCCTGAGTGCAGAACCAGGAGTACACCCTGAGTATCTCTGGGTGTGACCCGAAAAACCAAAAAGCAAATAAACAAATGAAAAATAGGAAGTTAATTTGTTCTTGCCAGGGGGCAGAATGAGGTAGTGGGTGAGAAACTGGGGTCATTGGTGGGGGACAGGACATACTGGTGATGGGGTTGGTGTTGGGACATTTAAAGCCTGAAACAAGTGTATTATGAACACTTGGTAAATCACAGTGTGTTACAATAAAAAATTTTAACATAGTTTGGGGCCACTGGTGAGATTGTACAGGTGTATAGATTGTATACTTGCTTTGCCCATGGCCAACCCCAGTTTGAGCACAGGATCCTCAGAGCTTGCCAAGAGTGATCCCTGAGCACAGAGCCAGGGGTAAGTGCTGAACACCACCAGGTGTGACCATAACACAAAAACCCCTCCAAGGTCTGGGTGAATGCTAGGAGGACCAAGACACGCTGTACATGTGGGCGGTCCAGAATCCTCCCTGAGCAAAAGGTCAGGAGGGGACCTGGGCACTGCCCAGTGTGGTCAAAAAAAAAAGAGGGATCAAATCAAGATATGTTAAATTTTAAAAAATCTCCAGGGCTACAGTTGGTAGGGCACTTGATTTGCATCCAGCTGACCCGGGTTCTGCCCTTGGTTACCCCACATGGTTCCCTGAACCCCAAAAGGAGTGATTTTTGAGCATAGAGCCAGGAGTAAGCTGACAGGTATGGCCCAAAATAAAACTGTTTTAAAGGGCGCGGCGTGATAGTACAATCGGTAGGGCATTTGCCTGTCACGCGGCGGGCCTTGGATGGATCCTTGGCATCCCATATGGTGCCCTGAGCAATGCTAGGAGCAATTCCAGAGTGCAGAACCAGGAGTAACCCCTGAGCGTTGCCAGGTGTGGCCCAAACCCAGCACCCCCCACCCCTGAAAACAAACCTCTCCAGATCTCACGTGGCTCTGACCCTTCCCTCACTGCCTGTCTTCCCTAGGGATCAGCACCATCTGAACTCTCATGGGAGGTGCTGGCCAGTTCCCCACTGAGCAGAGAATTAAACCCACTGACCATACCTCCTCTAGGGGCTCCCTAGATGGCACCGCACTGCTGAGCTCCACCCACCCCGAACAGATTCCAGATAACTGGGGTCACCCATAGTGCCCGAGACCCTGAGTCTCCCACCAGCCCACCCCTGTCTTTCTCGACCTCTGCGTCCCCAAGCAGAGGTGCCCTGGTGCTCCCCCAGCAGCCCTGCACCCCCCCTCCTGGGAACCCAGTAGAATGGTCTCTCCCATGGACTTCTCCACATGGAACTTTGGCCTTACTGTACCAAAGGACAATAAACCTATGGCGCAGCCCTGCCCTCAAACTTCCCTAAAGGCCAGTTCATTGCTCCTCCTGCAATACACTGCCCCTTAATTTATTTGCATACTAATCTCTGGGTCCAAGGGCCACCTCAGGTTCCAACTCCACAGGACTCAGTGAAGGACCCCACTGGCCCCTTCTTTCTCTCCCTCACCCCTCCTGCTTGTCACCAACACCCCCTGGGCCATATCTCCCTCTCCACAGGCCCCTCGTCCTTCATCCACCCTGGACACACTCCCCAGAGGTCTGGTCACTCTCAGATCAGGTCTGTGCCTTCACCCAGGTCTTCTGTCACTTGCTCGCGAATCTCCCCAGGGTGGTTTATGACCAGCGCATGTAAACACACAGGTGAAACACTGTCACACAGACAAGGTCACACTCAGACGCCAAAGAAGGCGGTGACCGGGCAGGATCAGAGGTGAAGGAAACCTCCCTTTGCAGGGGAATGTCTCCTGCCTATGAAAGCCACTGCCCCGCAGACAGCTCACCAGGCCGCCATGGCTGCTCCTGCTCCTCTCCATCACCCTGCCTGGGAACACTGATTCCATACGATAGACCAGAGCAATGAGGCTGGTGCTCACGGCCCACTGCTCCAGCCCCTCTCAGGATGTCAACAAGCATCCAGCACTTCCCAAATGCACAACTGAGCCCCCAAACCCTTCTCATGCCCCCACAACACTGCCCCTGGATCCATGGGGACCCCAGACTTGGGTTCTCAGGCTGAAGTCTGGGTGTCACCCTGAGCCTGTTGTCCTTCAAGTCACATACCCTGTCTTTGACCCAATCTATTTAAAATCTCAGTCAGGGGCTGGAGAGAAAAGTGAGGGGAGAGTGATGCTCTGGAGACTGGACCTTCATGTTGGAAACAGAAGCCCGGTTATCCCTGTGCAAGCCAAGCACCACTGGTTCATGTAGGGTCCCCAGAGCACAACGAGGAGTAATCTCGAACAAGGCTAGGAGTAAGCCTGGGCACCCCAACACCACCCCGACAGGTAGGGCCCCGCTCACAAACACATAAATGAAATAATCTCTGTCTGTGCCTAGAACCTGTGTGTCTCATCCCATTTCTGACTTGCCGTGACCAGTCCTGTTTGTGTGCTTCCAGAACTTGCTTTTTTTTTCTTTTTGGGGTCACACCTGGCAATGCTTAGGGGGTTACTCCTGGCTCTGCACTCAGGAATTACTCCTAGCAGTGCTCGGGGACCATATGGGATGCCGGGGATCAAACCTGAATCTGTCTGCATCCAAGGCAAATGCCCTACCTGCTGGACTATTGCTCCAGCCCCCAGAACTTTCTTTATTGGCTGAGTCTGGAATGACCTACGGGAGTTTACTGGTCTCTCCAGAGCCCTCCTGGAATCCCCCAGGTTAGTGCTGAGTTACCCCACAGGGCCCACCAGTTCTGGGAGCTCCTGACAACCTTCTTCTGCGCAGCCCTGGGAATGCTGGTGGACTTAAGGCACTGGCCCTACCCTGCTCTGGGCCTTTGCCCGTGTTGGGCCTCAGTCTGGAAGTGTACAAGGCTCCTGTCCTCCCTCCTGGGGTACACATCCTGTACGCTGTATCACCGTCTCCCTTTCCCTCCCCACAGTTGGTGACACTCAGACTCAGGCAGGCTTCACGGCCTGCTGGCCAGGTCTGCTGAGCAAATGGCCGACTGCCCATGGATGGGAGTCCTGACTGATTCCGCATCACCCAGCAGTACCTCCCACTAAGGGGCCTTGTTGGTGTGGGACGATGGAAGAACCCTGGTCACATCACCTGGTAGGGGTGTGTGAAGAAGGGGGCTGTCACTATCTCAGGGACATCAGACCCCTCGGAGCGCATCCCCTAGAGTCAGTGATTCATCCTCGCAGCGACCAACAAAGATCCACGCAGTGACCACCAGCGTCCTGTGAGTGTACTAAGGCTGTTCGCCACGTGTGCTGGCTACTCACCTGAACACCTCGTTCCCGGCTGCTGGCTGCGTCTCACTCCTCCTGGGAAGACTGTCAGAAGGAGGTTCGGTGATTCTGGAGCCAAGGAGCCCCACCTCTTTCTGGGTCCCCGAGTCTCACCTACGCTTCAGGTAGAACACCAGGAAAACCACCAGGATGATGAACAGGAGCACCCCGATGACGGATCCAGCAATCACCCCTGGAGGAAGATGTGTTGGTTTCAGAAGGGTGCTCTGTCTCGGATGGCCTGTACCCCAATCTGTGCAGGGGCTACAGGGTAACACAGGCACACAGGGCAATGGACCCCCAGTAGAGACCCACCTCTGCCCAGTATCCTGGATTCTGGACCACGGTCACCCTGTCCCAGAACCCCAGTGAGGGGCTGTTGCTGGGCAGCCCAGAGTGGGCCTCCCTGGGGACCTACCACATCACAGAGTGACATCAGGTAGGTGGTAAGTAAGGTGTTGCTCAATACTGATACCCCAAAACACAGCCCCCCAAGAGAGTGACTCAACCCGAATGGTCCACAGAATTAGACTGAGCAGCTGGTCCTGGCCTGTGACACTGAGGCTCTACTTTTCTCAGGCGGCCCCTGTTTGAAGCCGGGTCCCCCGGAAGGGCTTCTTGGGCTAAAGTTGCCTAAGGCCATGGTGGTCCCCGGCACAGTGCTGAAACGCACAGTGTCCCAGTGGACTGAAGCCCAGGATACCCATCACTGTGGGGAGGGCCTCCAGGCACTAGTTGGGCCTTACCAAGACCCTGTAAATGAGCCTCGGGGGTCTGGGTCCCCCCATTGCTCTGTGAGACCCTAACCCATTCATGCCTTGGCTCGCAGGGGAAACAGTGCTGGGCCGTGAGACCAGGTTCAGGGTCAGAGGGGTCAGTTGTGGGCCACAGGCCCATGATCAGTCCCAGAGCAAAGACCATGTAGCTATAGAGTCCCTGGTGCAGGACTGGCACAGAGAAGGGGCCCTCAGGGGCCAACAGTCACCCAGCACCCGTGGTCCGCAGCTCCGCCCGGTGTTCCTCAGAAGCCCCAACAACAAGGGACAAGGCAGCACTGACCACCGAGCTGTCAGCCCTGTGCAAATCCCAGGCCAGGAGGAACCCCTGAACAAACAAAAAGAAACCTAGAAAGCAGTGGGGTCCAGTGAGCCCCATGACCTGTTAGAGGCTCACAACCAACTGTTCTGGAAGGCAGTTTGGGGTAAAGGGGCTTGACTAGCTAGGACAGTGTTTCATTTGCTTTGATTTTTCTTTTTTTTTTTATTCTTGGGTCACACCTGGCAACGCTCAGGGGTTTCTCTTGGCTCTTCACTCAGGAATTATTCCTGACTGTGCTCGGGGACCATATGGGATGCTGGGGATCGAACCTGGGTTGGAAGCACGCAAGGCAAACACCCTACCTGCTGTGCTATTGTTCCGGCCATGGCAGTGTCTAGAACAGTGACACTGACATTACCTTCACAGAGTGAGAAGGAAAGTAAGATCCGAGACAGTATTTCCTGGTTCTGTGGGCCGTGTATGCTAAGAGGCTGAAACTACTTCAGAAAAGGTGGATGATTTTTTTTTTTTGGCTTTTTGTGTCACACCCGGCGGCTCAAGGGTTACTCCTGGCTCTATACTCAGGAATTACTCCTGGCAGTGGTCGGGGGACCATATGGGATGCCGGGGATCGAACCCGGGCCGCCATGGGCCAGCCGCGTGCAAGGCAAACGCACTACCCGCTGGGCTATCGCTCCTGGCCCCAGGGTGGGTGATTTATGTTAAATTTTGGCTTAGCAGCCACACCTGGCGGTGCTCTGGGCTTCCTTCTGACTCTGTACCAGAGTCTCATTCCAGGCAGAGTTCTGGGGTTGAAACAACACTGACCCCCCAATGACACTATGAGAGACCACGAGCAGAGCAAACAATAGCCCCTGAGCACTACTAGGCCTCAATCCCAAGCAAGACAGGAGGGAAGGAGGGAATTATGAAGGAAACAGCAATCAAGATAGTCAAGAGGACCCTGCTTTCTAAGACAGCCAACAAGACCCTGGAGGGACTGACCAGAAATTCTCCCTAACTCCTGTGGCTGCCGGCTCTGCTCACCTGCACTCGAGGTGTGACAAGTCACAGACTCTCCATGGGCCACAAGCCCATCCCAGAAGGTCCAGATGCTGACCACGTAGGAGCGAGCCGGCTGCAGTCCTGACACGGACACTTCTGTCTTGCAGGAGGAACCGTCCTGGGAGATCCGCTGCCCGTTGACCTCCAGCAGGAAGGTGTCAAAGCCTCCCCGGGGACACGACAAGCTCAGGACCAGCCCATAACCCCCAGAGGCGCTGGTGCAGGAGGTGATGAGAAAAGGGTCCGGGGCTGCATGGGGAGACCAGAGAGTCAGAGGGGCTATGACAGGGGCGCCACATCCCCTGTCTCCCACCAGGGGTGCAGATTCTGACAGCCGCCGCCCCTGTCCCTCCAGACCAATGGGACCAATGGGTGCTTCCTAAACTCCACACCCCATGAGGCCGATGCACTCTGGCCCCAGGGAACCGGGAAATGAAGCCCATGGCCCGATGGGATTTGCAGTGCCCTCACTTCTCAGCAGCCCTAACCACACAGGGTAAGAGATGCCCACTCACCTGTGGGTGCCTAGATGCTCCGTATGGAGCTGGGGACATTGTGCCTTTCTGTCCTCACGCTGAGATTGTAGAGAATTCCCCTCTCCATTTTGTCGAGCCTGGTGGCCCCACCCAGGAGCTGCCCGGGGCCATCGGCCATAACATGAAGCGGCTGGGGAGGCTGGAACTCGGCTCGCCCCAGGCCCAGCTGAAGAGGGGACCCCCAGGAGGGCAGACGGGTTTTGGGAGTGGGCCCGTCGCCTCTGGGGGGTCCCGGAAGCAGCCGGGTGGGACTCGCCCATCACACTAGCCACCATTTTCGCTGTCCGGACACTGGGAGACTGCCTCTCGACCGGATTAACAGAGCAAAACCAGTTTGAGCCCAGTATGCGCGGCCGCTTGCGCCCGTGCGTTCCATTAAAATAGTGGAGTCAGTAATGTCTTTTGATGCACTGAATTCCACAAAGAGCAGGAAAGTTTGGCGGGATGGAGAGATGAAGAGGAGAGAAATGACATGCAGAACCCGCCAAGTGGTTGAGGGGGAGGGAGGTGGGGACATTGGTGATGGGAGATGGGTTTGGGTGGAGGGATGGGTGTTGGAACAGTGTGGAACCAAGACTCTACATGAGCATCTTTCAATTGTATGTCTAAAATGGTGTAACAATATTTCGGGGAAAATAATAAAATAAAATAAAATCGGAAAAAAAAAGGAGATTGTAGAGAGTCCCGGATTCGAGCCCCTCCACCTTATAGGAGGTCTCGTTAGTCAGCTCCTGCTGGCGGTTCACCCCACGGGCCCACTGAACCTGGTATCTGTAGAGCTGGGACTGAGGGTATTTGGGGGCCTCCCAGCGCAGTGTGATTGAGTTGTTGGTCTGTGTTTCGTTGTGGAGATTTGTGACCTCATTGGGAGCTGAGGAAGTGAGAGTCTAAGGGTCTGGGATCCCAGGACCCCATAACTGAGCCTGCTCCCCAAAGCTCAGGGTCTGGTGCTAAGGACAGAGAATGGCCTGCCTGACCCTCCTGGAGAGTCTAGAAGGTTCTTCTCACCACTTCCCCGGGCTGGACGTTCTCATGGACACCAGGTTCCCTGAGACGGCTACTGGGGTTCAGCTCCTCTGGGCATGAGGCAAAGATGAGAGCTGAGGATGTACCTCAACACTGAGCCTTTGTCCCAAAGACACAACCACGGGGGACTCCCTGAGCTGAGAGAGCCGGGCAGGTTGTCCTCGGTCACGTCCCTCATGCAGAAGCCCCTCAGAGCCCAGAT
The DNA here is from genome assembly GCA_021461705.1 of Cryptotis parvus. Lineage (NCBI taxonomy): Eukaryota > Metazoa > Chordata > Mammalia > Eulipotyphla > Soricidae > Cryptotis > Cryptotis parvus. The sequence continues at coordinate 52,146 of JAJIBD010010781.1, read as the reverse complement.
CCACGCCCCCTAACCCGACAGTGTCAGTCCAGCGGCTGTCTCACCTGTGGAACTCGTGATCGTGCTGGGGAACTGCTGAGGTTGTACCTCTCTGCCAACACGGTGACGGTGTACAGGCTCCCAGGGACCAGTTCCCGGAGTGTCACCCTGAGATCTGAGGTGTTCGTGTGTGTGGCAGGCTGTCCTTGCTGTGCCCAGGACACATGGTAGATGTAGGAAGGGTCGCGGGGGCCCCGGGGGCTTCCCAGTGCACAGTCAACGAGCTGTTGGTCTGCTCCAGCGTTGCGAGATTCGTCACTGCATTGGGGCCTGGTGGCAGGAGCAGATGTGAGGGACCCTGAGCCCAGGCCCTGGCGCATTGACTGTCCCTTCACCTCTCTGCCCCTGTGTCGCTGTCTCTGTGCCACTGTCCCTCTGTCCCTCTGTCCCTCTGTCGCTCGTCAATCTGTCCCTCGGTCCTCTGCCCTCAACCTGGCCTGCCATGACCCCACCACAAGTGCTGGATCTGCACATACCAGAGGGCACTGCAGACCCCCGCCCCGAGCCCAGATCATGGTGTTCCAAGAAGGTACCAGGGCAAAGCGGCGAATAACAGATTGAAGCCAGGTTTGGAAACCGGCTCCTGCTGCTCCTGCTCTGAAGTGTATGGAGCTGACCAGAACCAGCTCTGCTCATGTCTGTGCCCCCGCACTGCCCACCCACCGGGCTCTGCCTGCTCACCCTGCATTACCGTGTCTCCTGACACCCAGCTGAATAAAACACTGGGGGAGCCACTACCACAAGCCCCAGGTGACAGCTGTGCTGTTGTCAGTGGGTCCCCAAGGCCTCCCCCATCCCTGGGAGATGACGGGCCCCACTCACATGTGGCGCTGACCAAGGACTCCATTGAGACTGGGGACGCCGTTCGTCTCTATCCACACCGAGAAGGTGTACTGAGAGCCGGACTCAAGGCGCTCTGCTGTGTACGTTCGGGTGCTGGTGTGGTGGGCCTCAAACACGCCTCGTCCTGTCCACTGGACCCAGTATGTGAAGTTCTGCGGCTCTGGCCCCTCGGGGACATCCCAGCTCACAGTGATGGTGCTGGTGGTCTGACTCAGGACACTCAGTGCCCTGACGGGGTTGTGGGCTGAGAATTGGGGAGAACCAGGTCATCAGAAACTCAGGGGATATGGAGGCATGTAGGCTCCAGAGATCCCAGCAAAGCCCGTTCAAGCCTCTACCTCAGGGGAAGTCGGGGTGTGACCTCACGAGCCCACATGTGGTGATGGATCAAGGCAAGATGTGCTGGTGCCCTGGGGACCTGTCTGTGATCTCCATCAGGAGACAGAGTGGGACGGGAGCCCCACGGAGGGCCTGAGTAGGCAGAGGTTGGCACGTGAAGCAGACACACGTGATCTGGGGGCACTGTGCTGGGCAGGGGTTAGGGGTCAGCCAGGCACCGAGCATCGGGACACGGGTGAGGGGCTGAGATTTGTTGGGAACAGAAGAGGAGCTGGAGGTCAGTGTCCACATTCAGGCAGGGCCCGGGCACCAGGCCTTCCCCCACAGCCTGGCAGAGATGGAGAGACCCACTTTCTCTTCAAGAGAGCCCCGACATTGGGTAGGAGCTGAGGCTGTGAAACACGACGTTCTGTGTGTAACCTACAGCACCCCAGTAAAAGTGATCGCCAAGGGAACGCCGCACCCAGCCTGAGTCAGGCACTGCAGGGCCCGGGCCCACCTGGGTCTACCGTGTGTCCTGCATCTCCCGAGAAGGCCACTGAGAACATAGGACATGGCCACAAGCTGCTCGAGTCCATCAGAGATGCTGTAGCAGGTTCCCAGCCCCACTGCCTCCCTCCCACTGCACAGGCCCAAGCTCTCACCTGTGGATGCCGAGATGTGCTCACGAGAGCTGTTGAGTCCGTTCGTTTCTGCCCACACCGAAAAACTGTACAGAGACCCGGGCTCCAGGCTGTCCACCGTGTACATGGTGTTGTTTGTGTCTTGGGTCTCTTCTGTGACACCTGGTCCGGTCCACTGGACCCAGTAGGTGTAGTCTGTGGTGTTCAGGCCATCAGAGATGTTCCAGTCCAGGGTGACAGAGCTGCTGGTCTGACTCAGCACCCGCAGGTCCCTGACAGGGTTGGTGACTGAGAGTGGGGACAAGAACCTGGTGTCAGGGGAGATCAGGGAACAGTAGGGAACTGTGGCCATCACACTGCCCATTCTATGTTATTTCTGCCTCCGAGGAGCCAGGTGTGGCCCCATGAGGCCCCCCACATCCAAGATATTCTCAGGGCAGCTCTCACAGGCTTCCGGGCCACATCTGCCCCTCTGTGTGACAGTCGGGGCTGCTCTCCCCAGCTCGGGGCCGTGGGCACAGCAAGACCCACACCCCTCCACTGAGTCAGCAGAAGAAAAAGTGCCCAGTGTCCAGGAAGGGTCCAGACCTGCAGGAATCTGAGGGGCAGAAACCTCTCAAAAGAATCTGGGGGCCTTGGGGCCGGATTGATAGCCCAGCAGGTAGGGCGTTTGCCTTGCACACGGCCGGCCTGTGCTAGCCCGGGTTCGATCCCCAGCATCCCATATGGTCGGTCCCCTGAGCACCGCCAGAAGTAATTCCTGAGTGCAGAGCCAGGAGTAACCCCTGAGCTGGGCCGGGTGTGACCCAAAAAAGAAAAAAAAAAAAAAAAAGTATCTGGGGTCCAGAGTGCTAGTCCAGCAGGTATGGCATTTGCCTTGCATGCACCCAACCCGGCTTCAATCCCCAGCATTCCATATGGTCCCCTACACAGTGCCAGGAGTATTCCTGAGCGCAGAGCCAGGAGTAAACCCTGAGCATCGCTGGGTGTGACCCAAAAAGAAAATAAAAAGATCTGACTCTGTCACAGAGGAAGCTAATTTACCTCTTTCCTATGCTTAAATTCAAGTGGTCATATGTGGCTGGTGGCAACTGTGCTGAACAGGGCTGGGGTGTAGAGCAGGGGCTAAGCACTGGGACACGGGCTGAGGGGCTGAGCTTCATCAGGTCAGAAGAGCCCAAAGGTCAGTGTCCACAGTGGCTCAGGACAGGGCACCAGGCTTTCCCCCAACGACTGTGGTTGTTGTTGTTTATTTGTGAGGGTCACATGGCTCTGGCTACTTTCAGGGTAGCCCTGGGTGCTCAGAGAGATGCACCCAAGATCCTGTTCTAGAGGCAGAGACAGATCAGTGGGCAGGGCACTGCCTCGCATGGGGCTGACCCGGTTCAACCTTCTTCCCCATATTGTCCCCAGAGCCTGACAGGAAGTGATCTCTGAGCTCAGGGACAGGATTACGCCCTGAGCACTACTGAATGTGACTCCAGAGCAAAACCATAAAATTATAATGCTTTTAAGACAACATAAACTAAAGAAGGGGCTGGAGTGACAGCACAGCAGGAAGGGTGTTTCCTTTGCATGTGGCTGATGGATTCAGTCCCCAGCATCCCTTATAGTCCCCCGAGCACCACCAGAGTTATTCCTGAGTGCAGAGCCAGGTGTAACCTCTGAGCACTGCCAGGTGTGACCCATAAAGCTAAATTATATTTATATTGGGCCAGAGCGATAGTCCAGCAGATAGGGCGTTTGCCTTGCACACGGCCGGCTTGTACCGGCCCGGGTTAGATCCCCGGCATCCTATATGGTCGGTCCCCCGAGCACCACCAGAAGTAATTCCTGAGTGCAGAGCCAGGAGTAACCCCTGAGCATTGCCGGGTGTGACCCAAAAAAGCAAAATAAATAGATAGATAGATAGATAGATAGAGAGAGAGAGAGAGAGAGAGAGAGAGAGAGATAGATAGATAGATAGATAGATAGATAGATAGATAGATAGATAGATAGATAGATAGATAGATAGATAGATAGATAGATAGATAGATAGATAGATAGATAGATAGATAGATAGATAGATAATATTTATATATATACATATATATACATATATGAACTAAAGAAACTCAGTTTTTTAAAAAAAAATTAAGAGAGACAAGAGCCATATTACAGCAGTTAGGCTTTTACATAGCATGCCATCTACCCACGTGGATCTCAGCACCCATATGGTCTCCCTGAGCACCAGCAGGAGTTTTTCTTGAGTGTAGAGCCAGGAATCAGCCCTGAGCATTGCTAGGTGTGACCCCAAAGGAAAAAAATATCAATCAACATAAGCTGCCCAGCCTGGGTGCAATTCAGCAGGGCTGTGCCCATCCTGGATGCCCCCGTATCTCCTGCGTGGGTCCCCAGGCACTCCAATGAGCAAAGGTCTCTTGGGGTCCCCGTGTGCCGTTTCTGACTGCTGACAGCAGCTGTAGCTTTCGGTCACCTGCTGCCCTGCACACACAGGGTCGGGCTCTCACCTGTGGATGCATCGACCTCCTCCGATGTGCTGTTCAGTCCGTTCACCTCTGCCCACACCGAGAAAGCATACAGAGATGTGGACCTCAGGCCCTCCACCATGTACGTGGTGTTGGTGGTATAGCTTGTGTTTTGGGTCTCTTCTGTGACACCTGGTCTGCTCCACTGGATCCAATAGATGTAGTCTGTGGTGTTCGGGCCATCAGGGATGTTCCAGTCCAGGGTGACGGAGCTGCTGGTCTGTCTCAGCACCCGCAGGTCCCTGACAGGGTTGGGGACTAGGAGAGAGGGACAAGGACCTGGTGTCAGCGGGAGGTCAGGGGACAGTCAGGGCTCTATGGCCGTCACACTGCCCATCTGTGCCCATTCCTGCCTCCATAGAAGTTAGGTGGGGCCTCTTATGTCCTCACATCTGAGCCATGCTCAGGGCAGCTCTCACAGGCAGCCTGGGATGCATCTGCCCCTCTGTGCGACAGTCAGGGCTGCTCTCTCCTGCTCGGGCCGTGGGCAGAGGGAGAGCTCACAGCATCTCCACTGAGACTGTAGACGAAAATTTGACCAGTGTCCAGCATGGGCCCAGGTCTGCAGGAGTCTGAGGAACCTGGAGCCCCTCAGAAGAATCTGACCCGGTCACAGGAGTAAACAAATTCTCCGCTTTTCTGGACTTAGAATCAAGCGGCCACACGTGACTTGTGGCGACTGTGCTGGTCGGGGCCGGGGCGTAGAACAGGGGCTAAGCGCTGGGACACGGGCTGAGGGGCTGAGCTTCATCAGGTCCAGAAGAGCCCTCGGGTCAGAAAGTCCACAGCGGCTCAGGACAGGGCACCAGGTTTTCCCCCCACACACTAGGTTGTTGTTGTTCATTTGTGAGGGTCACATGACTCTTGCTACTTTCTGGGGACCCTGGATGCTCAGAGAGATGCACCCCAGATCCTGTTCTAGAGGGACAGACAGTGCAGTGGGCAGGGCACTGCCCACATGGGGCTGACCCATGTTCACGTCATCATACCCCATATTGTCCCCAGAGCCCGACAGGAAGTGATCTCTGAGCTCAGAGACAGGATTAAGCCCTGAGCACTACTGAATGTGACTCCAAAGCAAAACCAACAAAACAATATATTTTCAAGAATAATATGAATTAAAAAGGGGCTGAAGTGATAGCAAGCGGGTAGGGTATTTCCTTGCACGTGACTGACCGGGTTCATTCCCTGGCATCAACTTTAGTCCCCAAGCACCACCAGGAATAATTTCAGAGTGCAGAGCCAGATGTAACCCCTAAGCATTGCCGGTTCTGACACAAAAAACCAAATTGTGTATGTGTATGTGTGTGTGTGTGCGTGTGCATGCATGTGTGTGTGTATGAACTAAAGAAACTCAATTTAAAAATAATCAATTAAGAGGGACCGGACCACATTTGCCTTGCAATCGGCCGACCCATGCTGGTCGGGGTTTGATCCCCGGCATCCCATATGGTCCCTCGAGCACTGCCGGTAGTAATTCCTGAGTGCAGAGCCAGGAGAGGCCCCTGAGCATTGCCGGATGCGACCCAAAAAAGCAAAAAGGAAAAAAAAAGATGGACCAGACCATTAGGGCTTTAGCATAGAATGCCATCTAACTAGGTTGATCCCGGCATCCCATATTGTCACCTGAGCACCACCAGGAGTAATTCTTTTTTTTCCACTTTTTTTTTTGCTTTTTTTGGGGCACACCCGGCAATGCTCAGGGGTTTCTCCTGGCTCTACACTCGGGAATTACTCCTGGCAGTGCTCAGGGGACCACATGGGATGCCGGGGATCGAACCCAGGCCGTGCAGGCCGGCCGCATGCAAGGCAAACACCCTACCCACTGGGCTATTGCTCCGGCCCCTGCCATTAGTAATTCTTGAGTGATGTCATGAAGAGTCAGAAGTCAGCCGCCAGCATCCCTAGGTATGACCCCAAAAAGAAAAAACATCAATCAAAATAAGCTGCCCAGCCTGGGTGAAATTCAGCAGGGCTGTGCCCATCTTGGTTGCCCCCGTATCTCCTGCTTGGGTCCCCGGCACTCCGATGAGGAAAGGTCTCTCGGGGTCCCCGTGTGCCATTTCTGACTGCTGACAGCAGCTGTAGCTTTCGGTCACCTGCTGCCCTGCACACACAGGGTCGGGCTCTCACCTGTGGATGCATTGATCTCCTCCGATGTGCTGTTCAGTCCGTTCACCTCTGCCCACACCGAGAAAGCATACAGAGATGCGGACCTCAGGCCCTCCACCGTATGCGTGGTGTTGGTGGTGTAGATTGCGTTTTGGGTCTCTTCTGTGACACCTGGTCCCATCCACTGGACCCAATAGATGTAGTCTGTGGTGTTCGGGCCATCGGGGATGTCCCAGTCCAGGGTGACGGAGCTGTTGGTCTGGTTCAGCACCCGCAGGTCCCTGACAGAGTTGGGGACTGAGAGAGGGGACAAGGACCTGGTGTCAGCGGGAGGTCAGGGGACAGTCTGGGCGCTATGGACATCACACTGACCACTCTGTGCCCATTCCTGCTTCCATAGAAGTTAGGGGTGGCCCCATATGGCCCCACATCCGAGCCATGCTCAGGGCAGCTCTCACAGGCAGCCCGGGACGCATCTGCCCCTCTGTGCGACAGTCAGGGCTGCTCTCTCCTTGCGCGGGGCCGTGGGCAGAGGGAGAGCTCACAGCATCTCCACTGAGACTGTAGACGAAAATTTGACCAGTGTCCAGCATGGGCCCAGGTCTGCGGGAGTCTCAGGAACCTGGAGCCCCTCAGAAGAATCTGACCTGGTCACAGGAGTAAACAAATTCTCCGCTTTTCTGGACTTAGAATCAAGCAGCCACACGTGACTTGTGGCGACTGTGCTGGTCGGGGCCGGGGCGTAGAACAGGGGCTAAGCGCTGGGACATGGGCTGAGGGGCTGAACTTCATCAAGTCCAGAAGAGCCCAAGGGTCAGTGTCCACAGTGGCTCAGGACAGGGCACCAGGCTTTTCCCCCACACATTCTAGTTGTTGTTGTTGTTTATTTGTGAGGGTCACATGGCTCTGGCTACTTTCAGGGTAGCCCTGGGTGCTCAGAGAGATGCACCCAAGATCCTGTTCTAGAGGCAAGACAGCGCAGTGGGCAAGGCACTGCCTCTCATGGGGCTGACCCGTGTTCAACCTTCATACCCCATATTGTCCCCAGAGCCTGACAGGAAGTGATCTCTGAGCTCAGGGACAGGATTAAGCCCTGAGCGCTACTGAATGTGACTCCAAAGGAAAACCAACAAAACTATAATGTTTTCAAGAATAATATGAACTAAGGAAGGAGTCGGAGTGATAGCACAGCAGGTACGGTGTTTTCTTTTACAAAGGGCAGACCAGATTCGATCCCTGGCATCCTTATAGTCCCCCAAGCACCACCAGGAGTAAATTCAGAGTCAGAGACAGGTGTAACCCCCTGACCCAAAAAAGCTAAATTGTTTGTGTGTGTGTGTGTGTGTGTGTATGAATTAAAAAAACTCAATTTAAAAATAATTAATTAAGGGACCTGAGCGATAGTCCAGCGGGTAGGGCATTTGCTTTGCATGTGGCCGGCCCATGCTGGCCTGGGTTCAGTCCCCGGTATCCCATATGGTCCCCCCGAGCACTGCTAGGAGCGATTCCTGAGTGCAGAGACAGGAGAAACCCTGAGAATTGCCGGGTGTGACCCAAAAAGCAAAAAAAAAAAAAAATCAATTAAGAAGGGCCTAAGCCATATACAGCGGGGCGAAGTGATAGCACCATGGCTAGGGCGTTTCCCTTGCATGCTGTCGACCCAGGTTCAATCCCCGGCATCCCATATGGTCCCCTGAGCATTCCACATGGTCGCCAGGAGTAATTCCTGAGTGAAGAACCAGGAGTAACCCCTGACCATTGCTGGGTGTGACCCAAAAAAGAAAAAAAATTAAAAAAAAATATGAACGGTTACAGCTTTTTGCATGGCAGGACGTCTAACCAGGTTGAACCCAGCATCCTATTGGTCGCCTGAGCACCAGCAGGAGTATTTCTTGAGTGTAGAGCCAGGAGTCAGCCCTGAGCATTGCTAGGTATGACCCCAAAAGAAAAAATATCAACCAAGATAAGCTGCCCAGCCTGGGTGCAATAATCAGCAGGGCTGTGCCCATCTTGGTTGCCCCCGTATCTCCTGCGTGGGTCCCCAGGCACTCAGATGAGGAAAGGTCTCTCGGGGTCCCCGTGTGCCATTTATGACTGCTGACAGCAGCTGTAGCTTTCGGTCACCTGCTGCCCTGCACACACAGGGTCGGGCTCTCACCTGTGGATGCATCGACCTCCTCCGATGTGCTGTTCAGTCCGTTCACCTCTGCCCACACCGAGAAAGCATACAGAGATGCGGACCTCAGGCCCTCCACCGTGTACGTGGTGTTGGTGGTGTAGATTGCGTTTTGGGTCTCTTCTGTGACACCTGGTCCCATCCACTGGACCCAATAGATGTAGTCTGTGGTGTTCGGGCCATCGGGATGTTCCAGTCCAGGGTGACGGAGCTGTTGGTCTGTCTCAGCACCCGCAGGTCCCTGACAGGGTTGGGGACTGAGAGTAGGGAAAAGGACCTGGTGTCAGCGGGAGGTCAGGGGACAGTCTGGGCGCTATGGACATCACACTGCCCACTCTGTGCCCATTCTGCTTACATAGAAGTTAGGGGTGGCCCCATATGGCCCCACATCCGAGACATGCTCAGGGCAGCTCTCACAGGCAGCCCGGGACGCATCTGCCCCTCTGTGCGACAGTCAGGGCTGCTCTCTCCTGCCGGGGCCGTGGGCAGAGGGAGAGTTCACAGCCTGTCCACTGAGACTGTAGACGAAAATTTGACCAGTGTCCAGCATGGGCCCAGGTCTTCAGGAGTCTGAGGAACCTGGAGCCCCTCAGAAGAATCTGACCCGGTCACAGGAGTAAACAAATTCTCCGCTTTTCTGGACTTAGAATCAAGTGGCCACACGTGACTTGTGGCGACTGTGCTGGTCGGGGCCGAGGCGTAGAACAGGGGCTAAGCGCTGGGACACGGGCTGAGGGGCTGAGCTTCATCAGGTCCAGAAGAGCCCTCGGGTCAGAAAGTCCACAGCGGCTCAGGACAGGGCACCAGGTTTTCCCCACACACACTAGGTTGTTGTTGTTCATTTGTGAGGGTCACATGACTCTTGCTACTTTCTGGGGACCCTGGATGCTCAGAGAGATGCACCCCAGATCCTGTTCTAGAGGGACAGACAGTGCAGTGGGCAGGGCACTGCCCACATGGGGCTGACCCATGTTCACGTCATCATACCCCATATTGTCCCCAGAGCCCGACAGGAAGTGATCTCTGAGCTCAGAGACAGGATTAAGCCCTGAGCACTACTGAATGTGACTCCAAAGCAAAACCAACAAAACAATATATTTTCAAGAATAATATGAATTAAAAAGGGGCTGAAGTGATAGCAAGCGGGTAGGGTATTTCCTTGCACGTGACTGACCGGGTTCATTCCCTGGCATCAACTTTAGTCCCCAAGCACCACCAGGAATAATTTCAGAGTGCAGAGCCAGATGTAACCCCTGAGCATTGCCGGTTCTGACACAAAAAACCAAATTGTGTATGTGTGTATGTGTGTGTGTGTGTGTGTGCGTGTGCATGCATGTGTGTGTATGAACTAAAGAAACTCAATTTAAAAATAATCAATTAAGAGGGACCGGACCACGTTTGCCTTGCAATCGGCCGACCCATGCTGGTCGGGGTTTGATCCCCGGCATCCCATATGGTCCCTCGAGCACTGCCGGTAGTAATTCCTGAGTGCAGAGCCAGGAGAGGCCACTTAGCATTGCCGGATGTGACCCAAAAAGCAAAAAGAAAAAAAAAAAGATGGACCAGACCCTTAGGGCTTTTGCATAGCATGCCATCTAACTAGGTTGATCCCGGCATCCCATATTGTCACCTGAGCACCACCAGGAGTAATTCTTTTTCTTTCCACTTTTTTTTTGCTTTTTTGGGGTACACCCGGCAATGCTCAGGGGGTTTCTCCTGGCTCTGCACTCAGGAATTACTCCTGGCAGTGCTCAGGGGACCACATGGGATGCCGGGGATCGAACCCAGGCCGTGCAGGCCGGCCGCATGCAAGGCAAACACCCTACCCACTGGGCTATTGCTCCGGCCCCTGCCAGGAGTAATTCTTGAGTGATGTCATGTAGAGCCAGAAGTCAGCCCTCAGCATCCCTAGGTATGACCCCAAAAAGAAAAACATCAATCAAAAAAATGCTGCCCAGCCTGGGTGCAATTCAGCAGGCTGTGCCCATCCTGGATGCCCCCGTATCTCCTGCTTGGGTCCCCGGCACTCCAATGAGGAAAGGTCTCTCGGGGTCCCCGTGTGCCATTTCTGACTGCTGACAGCAGCTGTAGCTTTCGGTCACCTGCTTCCCTGCACACACAGGGTCGGGCTCTCACCTGTGGATGCATCGACCTCCTCCGATGTGCTGTTCAGTCCGTTCACCTCTGCCCACACCGAGAAAGCATACAGAGATGCGCACCACAGGCCCTCCACCGTGTACGTGGTGTTGGTGGTGTAGATTGCGTCTTTGGGTCTCTTCTGTGACACCTGGTCCGGTCCACTGGACCCAGTAGGTGTAGTCCATGGTGTCCGGGCCATCAGGGATGTCCCAGTCCAGGGTGATGGAGCTGTTGGTCTGACTCAGCACCCGCAGGTCCCTGACAGGGTTGGGGACTGAGAGAGGGGACAAGGACCTGGTGTCAGCGGGAGGTCAGGGGACAGTCAGGGCTCTATGGCCATTGCACTGCCCACTCTGTTCCCATTCCTGCCTCCATAGAAGCCGGAGTGGCCCCATGTGGCCCCACATCTGAGCCATGCTGAGGGCAGCTCTCACAGGCAGCCCGGGACGCATCTGCCCCTCTGTGCGACAGTCAGGGCTGCTCTCTCCTGCCGGGGCCGTGGGCAGAGGGAGAGTTCACAGCCTGTCCACTGAGTTGACAGAAGAAAAAGTGCCCAGTGTCCAGCACGGGCCCAGATCTGCAGGAGTCTAAGGGTCTGGAGTCCCTGTAAAGCATCTGACTCTGTCACAGGAGGAAGCAAATTTCCCACTTTCCTAAGCCTAAACTCATAAGGCTACACTGACTGAGGTGACAGTGCTCGACGGGGCTGGGGGTAGAGCAGGGGCTAAGCACTGGGACATGGGCTGAGGGGCTGAGCTTCATCGGGTCCAGAGGAGCCCAAGGGTCAGTGTCCAACACAGCTCAGGACAGGGCACCAGGCTTTTCCAACAAAATAATAATGTGTTCAAGAATAACATGAACTAAAGAAGAGACCAGAGTGATAGCACAGCGGGTAGGGTGTTTCCTTTGCACGTGCCTGACCGGATTCGATCCCCAGCATAGCTTTAGTCCCCCGAGCACCTCTAGGAGTAATTCTTATCGCAGAGCCAGGTGCAATCCCTGATCACTGCTGGTTGTGACTCCCAAAGATAAAAAATAAATGTAAATATATGAATTAAAGAAACTCAGTATAAAAATAATCAATTAAGGACTGGAGCGATAGCCCAGCAGGTAGGGCATTTGCCTTGCATGCAGCCAGCCTATGCTGGCCTGGGTTCGATCCCTGGCATCCCATATGGTCCCCTGAGCACCGCCAGGAGTAATTCCTGAGTGCAGAGCCAGGAGAAACCCCTGAGCGCCGCCGGGTGTGACCCAAAAACCAAAAAAAAAAAATTAATTAAGAAGGGCCAGAGACATAGCAGAGTGTTAGGGCCTTTGCTTGGCCTGCCATCTTTCCAGGTTGATCCCGGCATCCATATGGTCTCCCTGAGTACCACCAGGAATAATTCTTGACTGCAGAACCAGGAGTGCATCCCTGTGCATGACCCCATGAGAAAATAATCAATATAAAAGAAAGCCGCCCAGCCTGGGTGAACGGCAGCAGGGCTGTGCCCATGCTGGATGCCCCGTATCTCCTGCGTGGGACCCAGGCATTAATTATTAGGAGGAAGGGTCTCTCCCTGAGCCCCGTGTGCCATTTGTGAGTGCTGACAGAGCTCTATCTTCTGGTCACCTGCTGCCCTGCACACACAGGGCCGGGCTCTCACCTGTGGATGCATTGACCACCGCTGGTGTGCTGTTCAGTCCGTTTTCCTCCGACCACACCGAGAAATTGTACAGAGACCCGGGCTGCAGGTCGTTCACGGTGTACGTGGTAGAGTTTGTATTTTGGGTCTCTTCTGTGACACCTGGTCCGGTCCACTGGACCCAATAGGGGTAGTTCTTGGTGTCTGTGTCCTCAGGGATGTCCCAGTCCAAGGTGATGGAGCTGCTGGTCTGGTTCTTAGCCTCGAGGTTCCTGACAGGTTTGGGATCTGGGAATTGGGCAGGGCTGTATCAGCACAAGGGACCTGCCTGTTCCCTCCACCCCCTTTCAGGTCCACCCCTCCTGTCCCTCCATCTGAGTTCTCTGGTTCCCCAAGTGTCTGGGACCTAGACGGTACCTCAAAATGGCCCCATCCTCAGAGACTCACCAGCCCCGGCTGCTGTCCAGAAGCACAGGACCTGAGGGAGTAGAGGGGACACTTAGAGCCCCTGTCTGGTCCCCACGCTGCGCCCACGTGCCCTCCAGAGCACAGATATGTCAAGTCCTGTCTTTTTTTTTTTGGGGGGGGGCTGCGCCCCTCAAGTCCTGTCTTGGGACTGGCACAGAACGATCCCCCTGCAAGAGTGTAGTGAGTGTGAGAGGGTGTGTGAGTCTTATGATTGTGTGTGGGAGTGTGAGTGTGCGTGTGGATTGAGAGGTTATGAGCACACCTGAGCATATGTCATAGTGTACGCATTTGTGAGCGTGTGAGTCTGACAGTGTCTCTGTGTGTGTGAGAGCCTGGGTATAGCTTATGTGTGTGAATGTGAGCATGTGGATGTGAAAGTGTATGTGAGTATGTGAGAGTGTGTGAGTATGTGTGAGCTTGAGATAGCGTGTGAGTGTGTGTGGAGTCTGTGAGTGTGTGTGAGTACATATCTGTGAGTCTGTGTGATAGTATGTGTTTGAGTGTGTATGTGAGTTTATATGATAGTGTATGTGATCATGTGTGCCTGAGTGTGTGTACATGTGTGTGAGTGTGTAAGCCTGTATGATAGTGTGATTGTGAGCATTTGAGTGAAAGTGTGTGCCTTTGCAAGAGTATGTGTAAGCTTGTTTGATAATGTGTGTGAGCATGTGAGTGTGTGTGTGAGCCTTATGATAGCGTATGTGAGCATGTGAGTCTAAGTGTGTGCATGATAGAGTGTGTGTAAGCTTGTGCAATAATATGTGTGTGTGAGCATGTGAGTGTGAGCGTGGAGTGAGAATGTGTTTGTATGAGTGTGTTTGAGTGTGTGAGTCAGTAGCACTGTGGGACCGAGGCGGGACTCCAGGGACCCAGCGGCTGCTTCCCTCAACCAAACACTTGAGATGAAGCTAGAGGTTTCACTTCCTGAACCAGCCTCAGGACCAGGGCAGGGAGCAAGGGGGAACATCAGGTCTGAGGGAGGAAGCTAGTGGCCTGGACCCAGATTGAGGGAGGAGGCTTAGACCACTGGACTTGGGTGTGAGGGAGGAGGACTGAAAGTAGAGACCTGAGTCTCTACTTCACCCAATGGAGGAAAGAATTGGGGTTCTGAAGCCCCAGTCAAAGGGTAAGTCTGGGCTCCCGGTCTGAGGGAGTAGGCAGAGTGGGGAGGCTTGGACTGCCTGTCTGAGGGAGGAGGTTGGAATATATCCTGTCTTTGTGGAGACCAGCCTTCCCTCTCCCTCCCTCTGAGACATCCTGTCCCCAAGTCCCCGGTGTCCCGACATTCCCCGTCCCCAGAGCAGCCTCCAGCCTCCAGGCATTGCTCAGGTTCCCCTGTCATGGTCCAGAATCCCGACTCTCCACATCTCAGACCAGGGCTGGCCCCACAGCGTCCCTCCCTGAGCCCCCTGGCCCGGTCAGCGGGGTGCACTCACCAGCAGCACCAGGTTCGCCCAGGCCCAGAGGCCCCCGCCAGCGCTGTCCATGGCTCCAGACTGCTCCAGGGACCCGGGTGTCCTGCCCCAGCCTCCACCTGCTGGACTTTCCCCAGGGCAGGCCCCAGCAGGAGGAAGTGAAGGACCTGCCCCACCCCAGCTCCCCATGGATGAGCCTGAACCCAAGTGACCCCTGGGGGCCGTCCCTGCTCCCGTGGCATGATCCCTCTTTGGTTTTTGTTTTGGAGTTGTGGGGCCACACCCAGTAGTGCTCTGGGTTTCTCTTATTGGAGTTCGTGGAGGCTATGAGGTGCCACGCATGGACCCCAGGTTGTTTTATGCAGTCAAGTTCCTGTCCGTGTGCTCTCTGGGTCGCACTAGCTGACCCCTGCTGGCTGCTCAGGCAGAGAGACGCCCCCAGCCAGGCCAGCCTCCCTCCTAGAGGACAGCACAGACCCACATGTGGAACACAGAGGACGCAGCCCCCCATAGCAGCCCTCAGGGTCTGGGCCAGCCGCACACCCTCATGGAAGAGCAGGTACACCGGCGCTCCCATTGGCCCACCATCACCCCCAGGTGGGTGATCCGTCCTGCTGACCCCTGTCCATTCCCGTCCTGAGGTCAGAGATGACATTGTGCCAATGTCTCACTAAGTACCACGGACTCTACGGTTTTGCCGCACCTGGACCAGATCCCTCCTCCATGGGGTGGCACAGCCGCTCACGGGTAGCAGTAGTAGGGGGTCTCAGGACCCTCAGACACCACCACGAGGGAGCACATGCCTTCACCCTGATTCAAGCCGAGCCCCTTGTGTCGAGAGGCGCCCGTGTGGCTGTGCAGTCGCTACTGAGAGGTGCAGAGCTCCCGTGTCCCTCTCCGCAGGTGTCTGGGGAAGCCGGTGCCAGTGTTCACGCCGTGAGGGACCCAAGGAGCAAGCACGTTTGGAGCTCAATATTCCATGATGGGAAAGTTTTCAAAACAGGGATTGACTAGAACGTTGTCCTCAGGAAGAGAACTCTGTCGGAGAGGCAGTACAGTGGGTCTGCACTGGGCTGAGTGTGGCTGACCTGGTTTCAATCCCCAGCACCACAGCTGTGGCCACCCCGAGCTCCAACCAGCAGTGACCCTGAGTAAAGCGCCAGCAGGAAGCCTGCAGCAGAGTAGGTGTGGCCCTAATCTCTCCCTCTGAAAAATAGAATGATTTTTTAAAATCTGAGGGGCTCATAGCGGAGCCCATGCTCTGCAGGTGGGGCCTGGGTTTGATTCTTTGCACTGTGTGTGGGTGACCCAAGCACTGCATGGTGACCCTGAGCACTAAAGCAGGAGTAGCTGCTGAGTGCCCTGGGGGGTCCAAAACAGCACAATGATACATTGAGGGGCTGGGGGGCTGCTGTCAGGGTGCACTCTGCGCACAGCAGAACCCGAGCAGAGCCCCAGTCCACGTGATCTCCCAACACCCCAGGTAATCCCAGCACTGCTAATCCCGAGCAGCTGTGCACCTTGGCTGTGCACTGAGCTGCTCCCACCCACTCCGGGGCTGCCCCATCTCCTGAGCACCTTAAGGAGACACCTCTCTCAGGACAGGAAAAGCAAGTAAAAACCACACGTGATGGAGCAATTGCACAACGGGAGGAGCACTTGCCTTTCATGTGGTCGACCTGGATTTAATTTCTGTCACGCCATATGGTTCCCGAGGACCACCAGGAGTAATAATTCCTGAGTGCAGAGCCAGGAGTAAGCCCTGAATGGCAATAAAGGCATTGCCCCAGGGGCTCCATTGGCCCAAGGCTTAACTATGCACTCCCTGACAGTTGGCGGGAGGCCTTGGGTCTAGGGGCATGTTACTCTCCCTGGAGGTTTGGGTATAGGGGCATGTTACTCTCCCTGGAGGCTTGGGTCTAGGAGCATGTTACTCTCCCTGGAAGCTTGGGTATAGGGGCATGTATTTCCCCCTGGAGGCTTGGGGATAGGGGCATGTATCTCTGCCTGGAGGCTTGGGTCTAGGAGTATGTATCGCTTCCTGTGAAGCAGCAGGGAGGGCATTTGTCTTGCATACAGCCAACCCAGGCTTGATCTCCGGCAGCCTATTTAGTTCCCTGAGCACTCAGTGATCCCTGAGTGCAGAGCCAGGTGTGACCCCAAAACAGACAAAAGAGCAGCCACATGCAACAGCCTCAGCCCTGGGCTGTGTCTCCAGCCCTCAGGGTTGGCCATGATTGCCGCTTGCCAGGCACGTTGCAACACAGGCTGGGAGAAACCGGCCCTCAGCACTGCTCCTTTGTCACTGTTCCTGCAGGAGGAGGAAGTAGGGGTCAGTTCTGAGAGTCTGGTGTCCTGTCAATGTGTCTCTCAGGAAGACTCCTCTGTGTGTGTGTGTGTGTGTGTGTGTGTGTTTCTTTTTTGGGTCACACATGGCGATGTTCAGGGGTTGCTCCTGGCTCTGCACTCAGGAATTACTTCTGGCGGTGCTCAGGGGACCATATGGGATGCCAGGGATTGAACCTGGGTGGGCCACGTGCAAGGCCGTACCCACTGTGCTATCGCTCCAACCCCAAGACCCTTGTTTTCCCCATAGTTGATGACCTTGGGGTTGACCGAATTGCTTCCTATTGTCCTTTCCTGGTGTCTGTCCCCGCAGGCTCTGCTCACCTGTGCTGGTGCTATGGCGGGTCAGAGGCTGCTGGGGCCATCCCGGTGGTAGCGTTGCTGCTAGCCGGTTGCAGTCCTGACATGGACAAGAGAACCGTCCAGCAGGAAGGTCTCGCAGTCTCCCCAGGGACACAAGGTCAGAATCACTCCAGACCCTCAGAGGCACATCAGTGCAGGTGTCGATGAGAGCAGGGGCCGGGGCCCGCATGGGGAGACCAAAGAAGTCAGAGGGGCTATGACACAGGGTCTCCACTCCCCTCTTCACTGCTGGCTCCCGACAGCTGCCGCCTGCCCCTCCCAGCCCAGAGTCCCTTTGCGTCCCACTTGCTTTCTTCCAGGTTAACCAGTCCCTTCCCAGCATGCTCTGGCTTGCTGCAATTTTTTTCTTTTGGGGTCACACCCGGCGATGCTCAGGGGTTACTCCTGGCTCTTCACTCAGGAATTACTCGTGGCGGTGCTCAGGGGACACATGGGAAGCCGGGATTCAGGTTGGCCGCATGTGAGGCAAGCGCCTACCCGCTGTGCTATTGCTCCAGCCCCTGCTTGCTGCATTTTGGTACCACAGAGGCGTGTCTCCTGCAGGAGGTGGCTCCCATCCTGCCTTTACCCACCTCACCTCTGCCTTAGGAAATCCCCTTTCTCCTGCTCCCCTCAACCAGAGAATACCCCTCACCTGGTTCAGCCCACCTGGGTTCAGCCCCCGGGACGCACCTGCACTTCCCATCCCACACGGGGGTGGGGGCACACACTGCTCACTCCCACCCAGGGCCTATGGAAATGGAGGGCGGGGGAAAAGGAAAGTTAAGGAAAAGAATTAGTTGCTGGCATGGTTTTCACTTTTTAAGAAAAGAATTCTTTACAAAAAATCAACACTTTATTTTTAAATTATTAGAGTCCCAGGGAGTTGGGGGAATGAACAGACAGTCCCCGTGCTTGACGCACCCGTAGCCACATGTAGTCTGGAAAGCAGGAAGTGGACACTGGAGCTCACTCAATGTAGCCAAGGCTCCAAAATCAATCACTATATTTTCTTTTTTTAAAGTATTTTATTATACCACCGTGAGATATACAATTACAAAGATCTACAATTAAAAAGTTCATATTTGGGTTTTGGCCATACAGTGCCCCAGCACCCATCCCTCCACTGTAAGGGTTGGCCACCCGATGGGGTGACTGACTGGGAGCCTCGGAACGCCGCACCTACCAAGGAAAACTCTGAGAGACCAAGTCCTATGCAAAAGCAAGGGTTTTATTAATAAGCGAGTATACTTGGGCTCATAGCCTGACCCCAAGCGGTCAGTGGCTAAGACCCCGAGCCCTTCCAGGGAGGATCTTTTAAGGAATAATTCCCGCGCTACAGAAAAGCCCACGCATAACTATCCAATAGGTTTAAAATATTACATCAAGGTCTGCGCTCAGGCAGCCAATCACTCTGCACCAGGTAACCATCACCCACCAATCTGAGAGTGCCTAATACTTCTTTCCATATTTGGCACGGCATGGGCCCAGTCACCTATCATACCAAATACAGAGGGGGACATCAGACGCAACCTCTAGGGAATGTTTGCCTTATAGACCTCCCTGGAATTATTTGCTTAAGGCCCTTCCTGCTGTGTTCTTGTCTTGTCGAGCCATCATTTTATCAGTTACTTTCGGTTGAGCTATCATTTTATCAGTTACCTCTGGTTCCTGTCTTTGTGTTCTGTGGGCGAGGGGCCATTCTTTCACCACCAGTGCCCATCTCCCACCACCAACGTCCCCAGTTGCCTCCCCCCTCCCCCAGCCCACCTCCATGGCAGGTTCTTTATTTCTTTCCATTTCTCTCTCTTTCTCTTTTCTTTTTTTTTTTTTTGGGGTCACACCCAAAAAGGCGATGCTCAGTGGTTACTCCTGGCTCTGCACTCAGGAATTACTCCTGGCAGTGCTCGCGGGGAGGGGGGCAATATGGGATGCCACGGATCTTACCCAGGTCCTCCGCGTGCAAGGCAAACGCCCTACACGCTCTACTATCACTCGGGGCCCCCAAGTCTTCTGGCAAACATGTTCCTTTCTCGTTTCTGTGGAATTTCAGCCATGATCACCACACTTTCCCAGGTCTCAGTTGGCCAGCCAGAGACCACCGGTCCCAACGCGCCCCCTGGAGTCTGGGCAATACTTCCCTGCTTTGCGCCCAGGTCTAGCTCACCAGGGCCATGGCTGATGCGACTGGCATCTGGAGGGGGGCGTCGGGCGCTGGAGGCCTCGCGGTTGGAGGTTCCGGGAACATGGCGACGGGCTCTTCGGCTCCTTTCTGCAGAGACACCCAGACGCACCAGCCCCCCAAGCCCACCCGGTGCTTCCATTGAGACAGCTAAGCAACAAAGAACTCTAAGTCCCATGGGTTCCCGGGGCATCTGCCCGCACGGGAAGGACGGGCCGTAGCGGGGCATGTCGGGGGTTGTAGTTTCAGCCTTTCGTGCAAAAAGCGGACGCAGGGAGGGGGTGGGCTCTAGGGCCAGCCTCTGACTTAAAGGTAGGCCTCGCCCCTCCAAAGCTTTAACAACAATCCCGTGGCCTTCGGCCCTCTCTGAGTCCAATCTGCAGGGCCAGAAGCGGAAGTGGGAGAGGGAGCGCGTGGGAACCGGCGCGATGGGTTGCTCCGAGCAACCGCGGGGTGGGGGGGGGGCAACACTGGTTGCCCCGGGAACGGCGGTTGCCACGACGACGGGCGGGGCTTGAGCATGCAGCCTGGTCTGGCGACACTCTGGCTCCGCCCCATGGGCCTGGGACCCCAGACCCAGCGTGAGCGCGGCTCAGGCGGGGGCTGCTTTTCCGTCCAAGTTGCGCGCATCGCTGGATCCTCCCTCCTCATCTGGCCGGTCGCAGACGCTCCGTCTGCCACTCTTGCCGGGCATGGCGGCGAGTGGGGTGTTGGTGGTCCCTCCCGCGTCCCGAGCTCTCTTCACTGCTGTCCTCACGACCACCCTACTGCCCACTTCTCTGTGCGACCCAGTCGAGGTCCTCTCTGCCCTGTCGGTCGCCCAGTGCCCGCCCTCCTCCCCCGCATCCCTCGCCCAGGTTTCTCTCGCCGCTCCCTGGTATGTGTCTGGCTCCTTGGGGGTCTCTGGCTCTCCCCTCCTGCTTGTCCCTCTCCCTGCTCTGGCTCTTTTGTCTCCAAGTCTGTCTCTGATTCCGCCATTTCAGGTTCCGGCCCTCCCACTCCCTCTGTTGGTGCGCCCGGTCCTCTCGCCAATCCCCATCCCACGCCCCGCTTTCCCTGGGGTGGACAGCATGGGGCTCCGGGAGGGGTCCCTGTAGCTCCTACCTGCTCGGCTGCTCCTCCCGAACCTCCCGGGAGACCCAGAGGCGCCGCCCCGCCCGGACCCCGCCCCCGCACCGGTGGAGGCTCTGCCCTGGGTGCTGCTCGCCCGGCTGGCGCGGGACGGGGCTCCACAAGCTGATCGCGGCACCCGGCGCGGGCGCTGTCCCCGGTCCTGAGCGCGGTACCCCAATCGGGCCGCTGTCCCCGGTGCTGAGCGCGGAGCCCGTGGGGGTGGGGGGCACGCGTGTGTACGTGCCCGTATGTGCGTGTATGAGAGTGTGTGCTTTGTATGTGTAAGCGCGCGAGCGTGTTCAGTTTCCAGTCGGTGGAGAATCCCGCTTGGCGTCTGGCCCTCAGTCCGAGCCGCCAAAGGGTCCATGGATATTAATCCTGTTTCCCCAAGATTCTCTCTCTCTCTCTCTCTCTCTCTCTCTCTCTCTCTCTCTTGCCACGTTCGGCGGTGCTCAGGGGTAATTCCTGACTCTGCACTTAGGATTCACATCTGGCGGGTTTGGAGGGACCATATGGGATTCTGGGGATAGAGCGCCCCAGAGGGCAGAGAGCAAGACAAGTCGTACCCGCTGTCCTACAGCTCTGGCCCTCCCCAGGATTTTCTGCCTTCTTCTCCAGCCATCTGGCATTGACTCCCACCTGCCACAGTCTTGATCCTCAGACAGAAACACCCCTCCGGAGACTAACACTCAGGAGAGCCCCCCAGAATCCCAGTGACAGATACCACCCCCTTCTCAGCCCATGCTGAGTTCTCCTGTGACCAGGTTCCACATGCCAGGCAGCCAGGCCACAATGCCCAGGCCTGGACATGGGTGGCCATCACCCCACTACTCAGAGATGCAAACCAGCATATTTTAGAAGCAAACTCTGGGTGCCCCTGCTTTCCTCCCTGAGACTTTTGACTCGAGCCCAAACATCAGGCCCAACACCTCTGTCTCAATACTATTTCCAGGCCCTGAAATTCACTGGCTCTGGAAGAAGTGGTGATTTAATAAATTACTGGGTAGAAGGGCAACATGTACAGGTTGTGGGGTGAAGGAAGCCCCAGATCCCCTAAAAGTGATTTCGCTTCTGAAGTATATGTGGGGCTGCATCTAACCCACCCTTGCTTCTCAATCAGTCAGAATTGCGGGCCCCAATTCCTGCTTCCTCAGACTTCAGCTCATTCCTAGAGACCCTCGGGCTAGGCCTCTTCCATACCCACTGCCTCCACCTCCCACAAAGAACTAGGAAGTGCAGGCGATCATCCCCAATCCTTCAGGGATCCAGGACCCCAGGTTCATGTGGGTTCCTGGGTGCCGCCCACACAGCGAGTCTCATTAGGGAATGAAACTTCACTGCATTGCCCAGGAGTGCACTGACCCCAGTGCCAGGGGTCCAGGAGTCTGGGGGGAGAAGGGGCAGAGTCTGTGTGTAGTTGGGTGGTGTGCCAGGCTTCACGCTCGTGGGCCTACAGGGCATCCATGTTCTCGTAGATCGTGTCCTCATAGGAGGGCTCATCCTTGGCAGGGGTGTGAGAAGACTGTTCGAGAAAACGCAGGATACACTGGTGCAGAAACACGTACTGGGCCTGCGGGGCATGGGACGGACAGAGGTGAGTGTGTGGAGGGGCCCGGCCCTGCCCCACCGCATCAGGACCCCCCTTACCTCAGTCTGCACCATCAGCGGCCGGCATGTCCGCATCTTCTTCACATACTGGAAGGGCCCCACGGCGTCTTCACGCTCCAGCTGCCGCAGCAGAACATCCAAAGCAATAAGGGTGCCTGTGTGGCCCGCGCCATCACTAGTTGGGAACAGGGAGGCATCAGATCAGGGAGTCTTGAGAGTGGGGGGCAGATCTACATTACTGGGCATTCGCTCTGTGGGGCTCCCTGGATACATGGTCTCCATCAAACAGGCACAGGCTTTGCAGTGAATGGTCTGTCCCTCCCCTAGGAGGCTCTTAATTGCACTGGGTGGCCATACCCGGCAGTGCTTAGGGCTTACTCCTGACTCTGTGCTCAGGGATCACTTCTGGCGAGTTCAACAGACGCTATGTGGTTCCTGGTGATCAAACTCCCGTCAGACGCATTCAAGGTTCATGCCTCCCCTGTCCTGTGGCTCCATTCCTCTTTACAGAAGTTCTTGCTCTCAGATGACTTTTGCAAGAATATAGCAGGGGACACTATGGTGCATCTGCACAATGGGATACTATGCAGCTGTTAGGACAAACAAAGTTATGAAATTTGCCTATAACTGGATGAATCTGGACAGTATTTTGTTGAGTGAAATTAGAAGGAAAACGACAGATATAGAATGATTGCATTCAGGCAGAGCCTCACACATGGCTGGGGAAGCTGAAACTCGGCTCTCCCCAGGCTCAGCTGACCATGGGGCTCCCAGGAGAACACATGGGTTTTGGGGAGTGGGCCCATCACCTCTGGGGGTCCCGGAAGCAGCCGGATGAAACTCGCTAGAACAACATATGAAACCACACTAGCTGCCACCTTCGCTGTCCAGACGCTGACCATGAGGCCCCTAAGTCGCACTCGCGTGGGCCATCAAGCTAGTGGAAACAGTTATGTCCTTTAATGTACTGCATTCTACGATGTGTAGGAAAGTTAGGCGGGAGGGAGAGATAGAGAGGAGGGAAAGAACATACAGAAACCGCCAAGTAGTTGAGGTGTGGGAGGGGGATGGAGGTGGGGACATGGGTGATGGGAGATGGGTTCGGGTGGAGAGATGGGTGTTGGAACACTGTAGAACCATAACTCTACATGAGCATCTTGCAATTGTATGTCTAAAAGTGGTGTAATAAAATTTGAAAAAAAATGATTGCATTCATTGGTGGGATATAAATTTAAAAATATGTAGGAGACTAATATCCAAGGCTAGGCAAAACAGGGACCAGGAGAACTTGTCTATGGTTGGAAACTACCACGTGTGTGAGGTCAGAGGTTAGGTAAGATAGAGAAGGGACCAGTGTGCTAATAATTGCTGGAAATGGTAATGCCAGACTAGAACTGAGCATTGAACGTAGGTAAAGGGATATACATGATAACTTCTAAATGTATGTATTGCAAACTACAATGTGTAAGAGAAGAGAGAAAGAGAAAGAAAGAAGAGGAACGAGGAAGGGGGAAGGAGAGAAAAGAGGAGAAGGAGAGGAGGAGGAGGAGAGAAGGAGAAGATGAAGAAAGAAGAAAGGAGGAGGAAGAGTTGGAGGAGCAAGAAGAATTAAGTACCTGCTGTAGAAGCAGGAAGGGGGGGGGAGAGGGAGTCTGGGGTTACTGGGTTTGGGAACGGTGCACTGGTGGAGGGATGGGCACTAGAACAACGTATGAAACCCATCATAAACAGCTTTGTAATTGCATATATCACAGTGGTATAATAATTTTAAAGAATATATCAGGGGACACATGGAGAGTGTCCCATACAAATGATAAAATATATGTGACTGCTGATGTCACAGTCTTCAGTAAGACTGGTGGACACTACATTATTCAAAATGATGTTTGGGGAACACAGTTGTAATAGGGCTTAAGGGGCTTGTCCCACCAGTCATTGTACTAATTTGACCCCCAATACCACCTGGGCCCCTAAACGTTGCAAGGAGTAAATAGTTCAGGAGGCCTCTGCACACGCTGTGCTGTCCAGGCAGACCCAAAGCCTCTTTTCTCACACTGAGCCAACTGCTGCTTGGATGACAACCACTGGAAAAGGTCCAAGGCCTCCAGAGCCCTGCTTGGGAGACCCCATACTCCGCAGAGTGGGGGTCAGGGAGGTAACTCAAGTGGGAGCATATGCCTGGCATGCTTGAGACCTGGGTTACATCCTAAGACCACATGACCATAGGCACTTCTGGGAATGGCCCCCACAAACCAGTGAATAAACAACAGAACATCAAAGCAAAGTCATGGGTGCAGGCCTTCAATGCAATAAGCAGAAGGAGGGTGTCTGCCTGGTTCAGTTCCCAGCATCCCATATGATCCTCCAAGCTCTGCCAGGAGTGAGCCCTGAGCACTACTGGGTGCAAAAACAAACCAAAAAAGAAAGTCATGTGTGGACTTACAGCTGCAAAACAGAGGGGGATGTTCTGCCCCCTAACCCGTCACCTACTCAGGCATCAGCTGTGATGTCAAATGGTCCAGTCTGGACTTTTCTTATCACCTCTCCACTCCTTCCCTGCCTGCAATGTGGACCCCCCTCCCCCATCCAGTCCATCAGTGGTACTCTTTATTCTTGGTAACATCAACTTCTGCTTTTTTGTAGTGGGGAGCCCACATCCTGCAGTGCTCAGGGCCTACTCCTGGCTCTGCACCCTAGGATCACTCCTGGTGGTCTCAGAGAACCATTTGAGGTACCAGGGATCAAACCCAGGTCAGCCATGTGCAAGGCCAGCACCCTCCCTGCAACACTATAGCTCTGGTTTATGAAACCTCAACTTCCAGGGAAGTGACCAGGATTGTTAGCGCAAAGGGACCATGCGTGTCTGATTCAGTGGCAGCATGCCCATGTCCAGAGGGGTCAGCGGAATCTGAGCTGGTCGAGGTCCTGGCTCAGTGCAGTCAGCTCCTCTGACTGTGTGGTAACCCACACAAAACAATTCCTGGGCCAGAGCGATCGCGATAGCGGGGAGGGAGCTGGCCCCGCATATGACTGACCTGGGTTCCACCCCCACTGCAACACCCATTTGGTCCCTTGAGTCCACCAGGAAATGATCCCTGAGTACAGATCCAGGAGTCAGCCCTGAGCACAGCCGGGTGTGGCCAAAACAAAACATCACATCAATTCCCCATTGGTGACTTAACTTTGAGGCTACAGCAGTGGTACTCAGAGCTTATTCCTGGCTCTGCACTCAGAAATTACTGGTGGTGGTGCTCGGGGGACCACACAGGGTGCTTCGAACTGAACCTGGGTCAGCCATGTGCAAGGAAATGCCCTCCCTCCTGTACTGTCACTCCAGTTCCCTGTCTTAACTTTTTTTTAAGCATAAGATGACCGGTTCCAAAGAGGGCATCTCAGTACATGGACAAACACTGTGCGCCCACCATCTATCTGAGACACCATCCTCTCCCCACAGGGCTCACGTGCCCATACGCCCTCAATCCCCAGCCTCTCTTGGTGTTCTGACAGTGGGTTGACCTAGTTGGGTGTTTGCTCATAATGACATCAGACACCATGTGACCTTCAGGTCTGGGTCACTGTGTTCAGCCACAAGGAGGCCAGAACAAGGATCCACTCCTCCTTATGGCTCAAGCATGGGTGTAACTTCTGCAGGAGGAAGGGAAGGTCCTCTGCCCAGACAGGACAGGGTGGTGGGTCAGGGGGCCCAGCTAGGGTCACCCCTGAACATCAAGTTCCTAACTGAACCTAAGGACAAGCTTCCCAACTGGGTCTTAGCTCAACCCTGGGGACTGGTGTGAGGCCCAGGCAGGGGGGAGCTGGGACTGTCCCTCCAGCACTGCCCTCTAGATGTCCCAGCATGCCAACTTTCATGGGAGCCAGAGGCCCCATTTCAGAGGATGTTCTGCACTTCGCAGGCTCTGGGATAGCCACCGCAGACGTTGAGGGCCTGCACCCAGCAACACTGAGGGCTCCCAGCCCGCACCTCCTCTGGCTTGTCACAGCCGGGTCCCGCCACCCATCCTTTGCTCTTCCATCCTGCCTTTCCCCACAAACTCCTCCCCCACCGGCCAGCCCCTCTCCTCCCTCACCTGCAGTGCACGATGGGAGGGCCGCCCTCTGAGCAAAAGTCCAGCCGCTCGCGGAAGAGCTTCCGGAAACTCAGCAAGGGATCGGGGAGTGGGGCACGCTGTGGTCCGGCCAGGTCATATAATGAAACTGTCGCACTTGCAGTGTCCTCTGCTCCTGCGTCTGCGAGGAGGAAGCCGTGCGGTGGGGGTGGGACCCAGTGGGAGGGGCTAGCTTCTGACTGCGGCGTTACCAGGATTTAACCCTCCGGGGCACAAGTGTAGGTTCTTGGCAAAGGGCTTTTGGGAAGCCAATCAGAGAGGCCGAGGGTGTGGCGGGGCTTGAGGAGTAGAGCTTGGAGGTGGATCCTGGGGGCGGGGCTTACAGAGCTGACTGTGGGTGGAGCCTAGGGCGGGGGCTTACCGGAGTGGGGCCTGAGGGTGGGGCTTGTGAGTGGGGATGGGGGGAATTCTCATTATTGCGGGGCTCCTGGGTGAAGCCTGGGGCGGGGCTTACGTGGCGGAGATTCAGGGTCCTGATTGTCCAGTTCTCCTTCACGTCTTCGTGTTCCAGCGTCACTTGGAGGTGCCCATAAGTGCAGCGTTTGGAATCCAATGGCCAATAATGCTCACACTTCACCTGGGGACTTGGGGTCAGAAACTGGAGGTCTCCTCAGACCCTCCACTGTCTCCTGTGCCCCCTGCACTCTAGGGCAGAGTTCTTTTTTCCTTTTTCCTTTCTTTCTTTCTTTCTTTCTTTCTTTCTTTCTTTCTTTCTTTCTTTCTTTCCTTCTTTTCTTTCTTTCTTTCTTTCTTTCTTTCTTTCTTTTTCTTTCTTTCTTCCTTCCTTCCTTCCTTCCTTCCTTCCTTCCTTCCTTCCTTCCTTCCTTCTTTCCTTCCTTCCTTCCTTCCTTCTTTCCTTCCTTCCTTCCTTCCTTCCTTCCTTCCTTCTTTCTTCCTTTCTTTCTTTCTTTCCTTCCTTTTTGGGTCACACCTGGCGATGCTCAGGGGTTATTCTTCCTGTCACTGAGGAATTACTCCTGGCGGTGCTCAGGGGACCATATGGGATGCCTGGGCTCGAATCGGGCGGCTGCATGCAAGGCAAATGCCCTACCCCTGGACTACCACTCCGGCCCCCACTCTAGGGCAGAGGTCTCACAGGACTCACAGGCAGCGAGGCAGCTACACTTTCGCAAGATCATTGACTAGGATGGTCCTGGCTGTGAACAGTGGACCAGGTCAGTGATGGGTCAGAGGTCAATGGTCAGCACACTCACCCTTCCCGACTCCATGCAGTTGGTCAGCATGACCAGGGTGTGGCTCTGCTGTTCCCAAACCATGCGCCAGAAATCACCCACGGTGTGGGGCAGGGGGCCCCTGCGTGGCGATGAACTCCTGGTCTTTCCAGAGGCCCTGTGGGGTGCGAAGGCGGTGGACAGGTCAGGGGTCCCTCCTGCCCAGGCTCATGAGGGTGATGCCATTCTCCCTGGCCCCAGCCTTACAGGAATGAAGCTGGCATTGATGTAGTCGGAGCCTGGCTCCCCTGGGAGGCGGCTTCAGGGGCACCCGATAGGAGTCATCTGGGGGAGGGACAGCGTTACTGGTTGGGAACAAAGACAGGCGGGGCGCCCACCCAGGAGCCCACCATAGCAGGGCAGATGTGACGTGGGGCAGGGACACCTCCCCAGACACTTCGGCACTCACAAGGCAACACGTTTTGTACCGGTTCTTGTTCTCATTCTCGGGAGCCAAAGCCGCGCTCTGAGGCTGCTGGTACTCGTCCTCCTGGTCTAAGAGCTGGGGACAGATAGGGAGGGTCGCAGGCGCCGGGTCCAGCCACTTCCCCAATACGCAGCTGGTGCCCTTTGCCTTCTCTAGTGCCACTTTTTCTTGGTAGGAGTTGGTTGGTTTTATATTTTAGGGTCACACCAGCAGTGCTCAGGGGCTCGTCCGAGCTCTGCACTTGGGCATCGTTCCCAGGAGTGCTTAGGGGACCATATGTAGTGGGGATTAAACCCAAACTCATCAGACAAAGTCTGTGAGCGGCTCACGGAGTCGTCCCTCTGCCCCCTTAGGCTGAAATTAGGCTGAAACCCATGTCGGAATGCCACCATCCTGGGACACTGGGGAGGGTTAGGGGATGGCAGTAATGGAGAGGATGGAGTGAGGGGAAGAACAAACCTTCAGGGGGTCAATTGTTGGGTAGGACAGACCCAGGCCCCATCACACTCAGGGTCTCGAGGAATCAAAAAGGCCTGGAGAGACAGTAGAGGTGGGAGGCCGCTGGCCTTGCACACGGCTGACGCTGGTTTGGTCCCTGGCACCACATGCGGTGCCCTCGGCCTACCAGGAATGATCCCTGAGCACAGAGCCAGGATAATGCTTGAGCAACTGCTAGGTGTGACCCCTTCCCAGAAAAGACCTGGGGAAGTCACAGGACCTGGAGGAATATCTTGGGGGTACATGCCTACAAGCGGATGGCTGAGTTCAAACCCCCGATGTCCACCAGGTGGATGCCCACAGCCCTCTGCTGTCCAGCCACGCCACAGCTGTTTGTGTGCAAGCTTCACAGAGGTATGAAGCCCCTACATGCACCACAACTAAATATGTGGGTGCCATGGCTGGCCTTGTGCTCTCTGGTAAGCAGGATGTGAGGGACCAAGGCAGGGAGGGCCAATCTCAGTGAGCACCCTGCCAAGTGCACAACCCCCAGTCATTGCAATGACAAGGGGAATCAGAGAATGGAAATAAACACAAGAGAATCAGAGCTTTGAGCCTGTGGATTTTTTTTTTTTTTTGTTCTGGGGGGGGGGGGGGGCGGGCCCCGCCGGGGGGGCGCGGCAACGCCTACCCCGCCCCTGAGCCTGTGGATTTTTGCCCAGCCCTTAGGACTTGTGGCTGTTCCCCGCTTCCCACAGTAGGAGACGTAGGTGACAGTGCGGCTCACCCCACACGTGGGCCCCACCTGGTAATCCTTCGCGAAGCCCCAGTTTCGGTCCTTCTCCTTTCTCCTCACATGCTCAGCAAAGTCTTCAGCACGGATGTCCTTGTGGAAGCTGGAGGGCGGGAGGCAGAGCCCAAGCTTCCTTAATCGTGGGCCCTCAGGACAAAGAGGTTGGTCTCGCTCTTAGTTTCCTACCGAGAACTTAAAAGTGAATGCCTGAACCTTCTGATCTTACAACGCTGCTGTCCTGTACCCGCCCTCGTCTCTGGCATCCACTGATTTGCTCTGTGTCTATACAGGGTTTGGCTTGTCTCGTGTTAGTCATGTAGAATTCTCTTGCTGGTTGCACTTAGTACCGGCCCCTTGAGATTTGTTGACATTTTCGTGTGTGTGTGTGTGTGTGTGTGTGTGTGTGTGTGTGTCATCTGTCTCCATTTATACCTTTCCCCATGTGGGCTTCTGTCTGTAATGGTCGCAGCAGATGCCTTAGTTAGATCTGACCTTTACTGAGCTCTGATCGTGTGTTCTTCAGGAGGGACCCCAGAGTGGAGCTTATGGTTTAAAAAAAAGTGCTTTGCCTCACCCCCCCACCCCCACTGGAAAGCCTGGTAGCCCTTTGTGCATCTGTGCCATCTTCCTGGCAGAGCAAATACCCAGCTCCCCAACTAATTCCCAAAAGAACATGATGCCTCTGAATCTTCCAGGTAGTCTGGTCTGGCTGAGATTTCTGAGGTCCTCTCGGAATGAGAGCAGCACATTCCCCTTCCCGCCTGAAGCACCTGCGGCCAAACTGGACACACATTGACATAGAACAGCCCTGCTCACAACTGCGCCTACTCACACTCCAAAACACCAGATTGTTCTGATCTATAGCTCTTTCCTGACCCCGAGAGAGCCCTTAATACGGCAGCAGTAAGAAAGGCAAACAAGCAGTGCCTGATAAAATTTCACGGCCATCCTAGGCTGCCAAAACTAAGAAGGACTAAAATGATTGTCTGTACTTTCAATGCACATACGCTGGCATCGGAAGCATATATTGAGGATCTGATGCTGCAAGCGCAAAAGATCAAGTACGACATCATTGGTCTGACTGAGATGAGGAGGCGTCAGTTGCATCATGCTGTATTTGACACCGGAGAAGAATTGTTCCTTGGAACATTCGGACGAAAAGAGGCGTCAGTGGCGTTGGTGTCCTTGTCATCACGAACATGGCCGTCAACATTGATTCATTTGAATGCCTAACAAACCGAATAGGACAATTACACTTGAAGAGATGTGGCCCACTGCCAGCAATTTCTATCTTCATTGTCTACGCACCAACATCCACATACAAAGAAGATGAAATTGAGAAATTCTACATGGAACTGGAGGAGTTCTATAAAAAAGATCACACCTTCTACAAGATCTACCTTTAATGCCAAGATAGGACCAAGAAGATCGGCTGAAGAACTCCACATCGGGACCCATGGCCTAGAATGGAACGAATAGGGTGAGAGACTATCTGAGTTCATCATGTCCACCAAGACCATTCATGGGAACTCACAGTTCCAGAAGGCTGAAGCGAAACGTTGGACATGGGAATCTCCTGGCGGACAGTTCCACAATGAAATTGACCACATCATCTTCAATCAATGGTTTTGTCTGACCGATGTTGCTGTCGTCCCCAAATTCCAAACAGGATTGGACCACCGTCTTCTTCGTGAAAATTTCTACTTCCCGCAACGGGGAGAAAAGGCTGCAAAGTTTAAGAAGAGAACTCCCAGAATGACCACTAACTGGGAACTCTTTGGCACCATTGCAGCAACATGGAAAGATACCATCATTGGCGACATCGATGAAGAATACAACCGACTGGTTCAGCACCTCCATGATTGTGCGAAGAATGCCCAGAGAGAGAAAAGACACAAAAGGACGCTTGTCTTTAGAAACTCTTGAGCTCATTCGCCAACGTGGCAAGGCGCGAGCCTCAGGAGACCAAGTGCTAACGTCCAAGCTTGCTAAGCGGTACAGAGAAGCAATAAAAGAAGACCTCAAAGATAGAAGAGCAGAAATACTGGAAGATGCAGCAGAAGCCGGGAAAAGTATTCACACTGCCCGCTGTCCTTCGCCAACTATAAGACCAAGATGACTGCCCTCTGATGCCCTGATGGATCTATCACATCTTCCAGAAAGGCAATGGAGAAGATTAAACAGGACTTCTACTCAAATCTCTTTGATAGCCACATCCACCTGCCCACATACCAAATTGCACAGGATGGATATGTCATTCCCAACATTCTCCCTTCTGAAATCCGACATGCCATCTCGTCAATAAAGAAGGGAACAGCACCAGGCCCAGACAAAGTCAGACCCGAACACCTGAAGAATCTGCCGTCGGTACTCATCAATACACTAGCTCGGCTCTTCACACGCTACCTGTCCGAATGCAAGGTGCCCTCCCAATGGAAAACCAGCAGGACAGTTCTACTGTTCAAGAAGGGAGACATTCACGACATCGGCAACTATCGCCCCATCTGCCTGTTGTCCGTCATCTACAAGCTGTTTACACGAGTCATCCTGAACAGGATTAGCAGAACACTAGATGAAGGACAACCATGCGAGCAAGCAGGCTTCCGGAAAGGATTCAGCACAATCGACCATATCCACACAGTAACCAAGCTCATTGAGGTTTGTAGGGAGTACAAGATGCCGCTCTGTCTAACGTTCATTGATTTACAGAAAGCCTTTGATTCTGTGGAGACTGAAGCGGTCATCGAAGCCCTAGCCAAACAGGGTGTTCAAACCCAATACATCAAGATCCTTCGTGAGCTGTATTACGGATTCACCACCAGGATCTCACCATTCTACAAAGAAGTGATCATTAATGTCAAAAGAGGGGTTCGAAAAGGTGATACCATTTCACCAAAACTCTTCAGCCCCCACCCTCAAGAACATCATGCGACCATTAGAATGGGAAGGAATGGGAGTGAAGATAGATGGTTGGCAACTACACCACCTCCGCTTTGCTAATGACATCGTTCTAATAACACCAAACATTAGCCAAGTGGCACAAATGCTGGCTGACTTCGACCGAGAATGTGGAAAGATAGGTCTACAGCTAAATCTAAAGAAAACAATGTTTATGAAAAATGAACTAGTTCCAGAGGCCCCATTCACTCTCAATGGAACAAACATCTCTGAATGCAACAGTTATGTGTACCTAGGTCGAGAAATCAACATGATGAACGACCTGAAACCTGAGCTGCAAGGGGGAAGAGAGCGCCATGGAATGCCTTCAAAGGCATCGAAGAAATAGCTAAAAGGACAAAGAACCTCTGGCTCCGGGCACATCTCTTTGACTCCACCGTTCTCCCTGCATTAACATACGCCTCAGAGACCTGGGCCCTATGAAAGCAGGATGAGAATGCTATTCGGGTCTCCCAGAGAGGAATCGAAAGAGCTATGATTGGAATATCACGCCTCACTCAAGCGAGAGAAGGAATCCAGAGTTCTGACCTCCGTCGCTATTCAGAATCAGGGACGCTGTCTCGTTTGCCAAGGCATCGAAAATCAGATGGGCTGGACATGTAATGCGATTTGGAGACAACCGCTGACTAGAGCCATTACCGACTGGATCCCACGGGATGTCAAAAGATCACGTGGCCGCCCACCTACAAGATGGTCAGACTTCCTTGTCAAGACCCTGAAGGAACGATTTGAGGCTCTTCATATTTCTGAATCAACCAGATGCCATTGGGCTACATTGGTACATGATAGGGTCCAATGGAAATGTTACTGGCGCCCGCTCGAGCAAATTGACGAATAACGGGATTCAAGTGATCAAGTGATAGCTCTTGGACTATGCGGCTACATATGTGGCTTTGCGACTTGCCAAATGTCACATTGCTGTCAGCCCAGTAGGATCGCAGCATATCAGATGGGAAAGGTGCACAGAAGCCCCCCCAGTGCAGTGAGCCTGAACAATGACACAGGAGGCTCGTCAGCACCAGCCAGTGCAGTGAGCCTGAACATGACACAGGAGGCTCGTCAGCACCAGCCAGTGCAGTGAGCCTGAACAATGACACAGGAGGCTCGGTCAGCACCAGCCAGTGCAGTGAGCCTGAACAATGACACAGGAGACTCGGTCAGCAGCAGCCAGTGCAGTGAGCCTGAACAATGACACAGGAGGCTCGTCAGCAGCAGCCAGTGCAGTGAGCCTGAACATGGCACAGGGGGTGTGGCCTGTGGGGGCGAGGCTCAGTCAGCACCAGCCAGTGGAGTGAGCCTGAACAATGACACAGGAGGCTCGGTCAGCACCACCCGCAGTGCAGTGAGCCTGAAGACGGGGCGGGGGGGGGGGGGAGCCCACTGCAGTGAGCCTGAACATGACACAGGAGGCTCGATCAGCACCAGCCAGCCCAGCAGATCCTCAGTGACTTCATAACAACATTGTGAGATGTAAAAATGATCACAAGTTGAATCATATTGATCTAAGATTTGCAAATTCCAATTGCTTTTGTATTGTAACAAACAAAATAAAGGGGCTAGAGCCATAGTCCAATTAGTCAGGGCGTTTGCCTTGCATGAGGCTGAACAAGAATCTATCCCCAGCATCCCATATGGTCCGTTGAGCACTGCCAAGAGTAATTCCTGAGTGCAGAACCAGGAGTACACCCTGAGTATCTCTGGGTGTGACCCGAAAAACCAAAAAGCAAATAAACAAATGAAAAATAGGAAGTTAATTTGTTCTTGCCAGGGGCGCAGAATGAGGTAGTGGGTGAGAAACTGGGGTCATTGGTGGGGGGACAGGACATACTGGTGATGGGGTTGGTGTTGGGACATTTAAAGCCTGAAACAAGTGTATTATGAACACTTGGTAAATCACAGTGTGTTACAATAAAAATTTTTAACATAGTTTGGGGGCCACTGGTGAGATTGTACAGGTGTATAGATTGTATACTTGCTTTGCCCATGGCCAACCCCAGTTTGAGCACAGGATCCCCAGAGCCTGCCAAGAGTGATCCCCTGAGCACAGAGCCAGGGGTAAGTGCTGAACACCACCAGGTGTGACCATAACACAAAAACCCCTCCAAGGTCTGGGTGAATGCTAGGAGGACCAAGACACGCTGTACATGTGGGCGGTCCAGAATCCTCCCTGAGCAAAAGGTCAGGAGGGGACCTGGGCACTGCCCAGTGTGGTCAAAAACAAAAGAGGGATCAAATCAAGATATGTTAAATTTTAAAAAATCTCCAGGGCCAGAGTTGGTAGGGGACTTGATTTGCATCCAGCTGACCTGGTTCTGCCCTTGGTTACCCCACATGGTTCCCTGAACCCCAAAAGGAGTGATTTTTGAGCATAGAGCCAGGAGTAAGCTGACAGGTATGGCCCAAAATAAAACTGTTTTAAAGGGGGCGGCGTGATAGTACAATCGGTAGGGCATTTGCCTGTCACGCGGCGGGCCTTGGATGGATCCTTGGCATCCCATATGGTGCCCTGAGCAATGCTAGGAGCAATTCCAGAGTGCAGAACCAGGAGTAACCCCTGAGCGTTGCCAGGTGTGGCCCAAACCCCGCACCCCCACCCCTGAAAACAAACCTCTCCAGATCTCACGTGGCTCTGACCCTTCCCTCACTGCCTGTCTTCCCTAGGGATCAGCACCATCTGGAACTCTCCATGGGAGGTGCTGGCCAGTTCCCCACTGAGCAGAGAATTAAACCCACTGACCATACCTCCTCTAGGGGCTCCCTAGATGGCACCGCACTGCTGAGCTCCACCCACCCCGAACAGATTCCAGATAACTGGGGTCACCCATAGTGCCCGAGACCCTGAGTCTCCCACCAGCCCACCCCTGTCTTTCTCGACCTCTGCGTCCCCAAGCAGAGGTGCCCTGGTGCTCCCCCAGCAGCCCTGCACGCCCCCTCCTGGGAACCCAGTAGAATGGTCTCTCCCATGGACTTCTCCACATGGAACTTTGGCCTTACTGTACCAAAGGACAATAAACCTATGGCGCAGCCCTGCCCTCAAACTCCCCTAAAGGCCAGTTCATTGCTCCTCCTGCAATACACTGCCCCTTATTTATTTGCATACTAATCTCTGGGTCCAAGGGCCACCTCAGGTTCCAACTCCACAGGACTCAGTGAAGGACCCCACTGGCCCCTTCTTTCTCTCCTCACCCCCTCCTGCTTGTCACCAACACCCCCTGGGCCATATCTCCCTCTCCACAGGCCCCTCGTCCTTCATCCACCCTGGACACACCCCCCAGAGGTCTGGTCACTCTCAGATCAGGTCTGTGCCTTCACCCAGGTCTTCTGTCACTTGCTCGCGAATCTCCCCAGGGTGGTTTATGACCAGCGCATGTAAACACACAGGTGAAACACTGTCACACAGACAAGGTCACACTCAGACGCCAAAGAAGGCGGTGACCGGGCAGGATCAGAGGTGAAGGAAACCTCCCTTTGCAGGGGAATGTCTCCTGCCTATGAAAGCCACTGCCCCGCAGACAGCTCACCAGGCCGCCATGGCTGCTCCTGCTCCTCTCCATCACCCTGCCTGGGAACACTGATTCCATACGATAGACCAGAGCAATGAGGCTGGTGCTCACAGCCCACTGCTCCAGCCCCTCTCAGGATGTCAACAAGCATCCAGCACTTCCCAAATGCACAACTGAGCCCCCAAACCCTTCTCATGCCCCACAACACTGCCCCTGGATCCATGGGGACCCCAGACTTGGGTTCTCAGGCTGAAGTCTGGGTGTCACCCTGAGCCTGTTGTCCTTCAAGTCACATACCCTGTCTTTGACCCAATCTATTTAAAATCTCAGTCAGGGGCTGGAGAGAAAAGTGAGGGGAGAGTGATGCTCTGGAGACTGGACCTTCATATTGGAAACAGAAGCCCGGTTATCCCTGTGCAAGCCAAGCACCACTGGTTCATGTAGGGTCCCCAGAGCACAACGAGGAGTAATCTCGAACAAGGCTAGGAGTAAGCCTGGGCACCCCAACACCACCCCCGACAGGTAGGGCCCCGCTCACAAACACATAAATGAAATAATCTCTGTCTGTGCCTAGAACCTGTGTGTCTCATCCCATTTCTGACTTGCCGTGACCAGTCCTGTTTGTGTGCTTCCAGAACTTGCTTTTTTTTTTTTTTTGGGTCACACCTGGCAATGCTTAGGGGTTACTCTAGCAGTGCTCGGGGACCATATGGGATGCCGGGATCAAACCTGAATCTGTCTGCATCCAAGGCAAATGCCCTACCTGCTGGACTATTGCTCCAGCCCCCAGAACTTTCTTTATTGGCTGAGTCTGGAATGACCTACGGGAGTTTACTGGTCTCTCCAGAGCCCTCCTGGAATCCCCAGGTTAGTGCTGAGTTACCCCACAGGGCCCACCAGTTCTGGGAGCTCCTGACAACCTTCTTCTGCGCAGCCCTGGGAATGCTGGTGGACTTAAGGCACTGGCCCTACCCTGCTCTGGGCCTTTGCCCGTGTTGGGCCTCAGTCTGGAAGTGTACAAGGCTCCTGTCCTCCCTCCTGGGGTACACATCCTGTACGCTGTATCACCGTCTCCCTTTCCCTCCCCACAGTTGGTGACACACAGACTCAGGCAGGCTTCACGGCCTGCTGGCCAGGTCTGCTGAGCAAATGGCCGACTGCCCATGGATGGGAGTCCTGACTGATTCCGCATCACCCAGCAGTACCTCCCACTAAGGGGCCTTGTTGGTGTGGGACGATGGAAGAACCCTGGTCACATCACCTGGTAGGGGTGTGTGAAGAAGGGGCTGTCACTATCTCAGGGACATCAGACCCCTCGAAGCGCATCCCCTAGAGTCAGTGATTCATCCTCGCAGCGACCAACAAAGATCCACGCAGTGACCACCAGCGTCCTGTGAGTGTAATAAGGCTGTTCGCCACGTGTGCTGGCTACTCACCTGAACACCTCGTTCCCGGCTGCTGGCTGCGCCTCACTCCT
This sequence comes from Cryptotis parvus, assembly GCA_021461705.1. NCBI lineage: Eukaryota > Metazoa > Chordata > Mammalia > Eulipotyphla > Soricidae > Cryptotis > Cryptotis parvus. Next base: position 15,293 of record JAJIBD010010781.1, on the reverse strand, counting down.
CCTGGGAAGACTGTCAGAAGGAGGTTCGGTGATTCTGGAGCCAAGGAGCCCCACCTCTTTCTGGGTCCCCGAGTCTCACCTACGCTTCAGGTAGAACACCAGGAAAACCACCAGGGATGATGAACAGGAGCACCCCGATGACGGATCCAGCAATCACCCCTGGAGGAAGATGTGTTGGTTTCAGAAGGGATGCTCTGTCTCGGATGGCCTGTACCCCAATCTGTGCAGGGGCTACAGGGTAACACAGGCACACAGGGCAATGGACCCCCAGTAGAGACCCACCTCTGCCCAGTATCCTGGATTCTGGACCACGGTCACCCTGTCCCAGAACCCCAGTGAGGGGCTGTTGCTGGGCAGCCCAGAGTGGGCCCTCCCTGGGGACCTACCACATCACAGAGTGACATCAGGTAGGTGGTAAGTAAGGTGTTGCTCAATACTGATACCCCAAAACACAGCCCCCCAAGAGAGTGACTCAACCCGAATGGTCCACAGAATTAGACTGAGCAGCTGGTCCTGGCCTGTGACACTGAGGCTCTACTTTTCTCAGGCGGCCCCTGTTTGAGGCCGGGTCCCCAAGAAGGGCTTCTTGGGCTAAAGTTGCCTAAGGCCATGGTGGTCCCCGGCACAGTGCTGAAACGCACAGTGTCCCAGTGGACTGAAGCCCAGGATACCCATCACTGTGGGGAGGGCCTCCAGGCACTAGTTGGGCCTTACCAAGACCCTGTAAATGAGCCTCGGGGTCTGGGTCCCCCCATTGCTCTGTGAGACCCTAACCCATTCATGCCTTGGCTCGCAGGGGAAACAGTGCTGGGCCGTGAGACCAGGTTCAGGGTCAGAGGGTCAGTTGTGGGCCACAGGCCCATGATCAGTCCCAGAGCAAAGACCATGTAGCTATAGAGTCCCTGGTGCAGGACTGGCACAGAGAAGGGGCCCTCAGGGGGCCAACAGTCACCCAGCACCCGTGGTCCGCAGCTCCGCCCGGTGTTCCTCAGAAGCCCCAACAAGGAGGGACAAGGCAGCACTGACCACCGAGCTGTCAGCCCTGTGCAAATCCCAGGCCAGGAGGAACCCCTGAACAAACAAAAAAGAAACCTAGAAAGCAGTGGGGTCCAGTGAGCCCCATGACCTGTTAGAGGCTCACAACCAACTGTTCTGGAAGGCAGTTTGGGGTAAAGGGGCTTGACTAGCTAGGACAGTGTTTCATTTGCTTTGATTTTTTTTTTTTTTTATTTCTTGGGTCACACCTGGCAACGCTCAGGGGTTTCTCTTGGCTCTTCACTCAGGAATTATTCCTGACTGTGCTCGGGGGACCATATGGGATGCTGGGGATCGAACCTGGGTTGGAAGCACGCAAGGCAAACACCCTACCTGCTGTGCTATTGTTCCGGCCATGGCAGTGTCTAGAACAGTGACACTGACATTACCTTCACAGAGTGAGAAGGAAAGTAAGATCCGAGACAGTATTTCCTGGTTCTGTGGGCCGTGTATGCTAAGAGGCTGAAACTACTTCAGAAAAGGTGGATGATTTTTTTTTTTTACTCTGGGTACACCCGGAAGGGTTACTCCTGGCTCTATACTCAGGAATTACCTCCTGGCGGTGGGCGGGGCCCTATAGGGGATGCCGGGGATCGCGGCCGCCATGGGCCAGCCGCGGGCCGGGCAGGCAACCGCCTACCCGGGTGGGCTATCGCCTCTGGCCCCAGGGTGGGTGATTTATGTTAAATTTTGGCTTAGCAGCCACACCTGGCGGTGCTCTGGGCTTCCTTCTGACTCTGTACCAGAGTCTCATTCCAGGCAGAGTTCTGGGGTTGAAACAACACTGACCCCCAATGACACTATGAGAGACCACGAGCAGAGCAAAGAATAGCCCCTGAGCACTACTAGGCCTCAATCCCAAGCAAGACAGGAGGGGAAGGAGGGAATTATGAAGGAAACAGCAATCAAGATAGTCAAGAGGACCCTGCTTTCGAAGACAGCCAACAAGACCCTGGAGGGACTGACCAGAAATTCTCCCTAACTCCTGTGGCTGCCGGCTCTGCTCACCTGCACTCGAGGTGTGACAAGTCACAGACTCTCCATGGGCCACAAGCCCATCCCAGAAGGTCCAGATGCTGACCACGTAGGAGCGAGCCGGCTGCAGTCCTGACACGGACACTTCTGTCTTGCAGGAGGAACCGTCCTGGGAGATCCGCTGCCCGTTGACCTCCAGCAGGAAGGTGTCAAAGCCTCCCCGGGGACACGACAAGCTCAGGACCAGCCCATAACCCCCAGAGGCGCTGGTGCAGGAGGTGATGAGAAAAGGGTCCGGGGCTGCATGGGGAGACCAGAGAGTCAGAGGGGCTATGACAGGGGGCGCCACATCCCCTGCCTCCCACCAGGGTGCAGATTCTGACAGCCGCCGCCCTGTCCCTCTCAGACCAATGGGATGCTTCCTAAACTCCACACCCCATGAGGCCGATGCACTCTGGCCCCAGGGAACCGGGAAATGAAGCCCATGGCCCGATGGGATTTGCAGTGCCCTCACTTCTCAGCAGCCCTAACCCCACAGGGTAAGAGATGCCCACTCACCTGTGGGTGCCTGGATGCTCTGCATGGAGCTGGGGACATTGTGCCTTTCTGTCCTCACGCTGAGATTGTACAGGGTCCCGGGTTCGAGCCCTTCCACCTTATAGGAGGTCTCCGTTAGTCAGCTCCCTGCTGGCGGTTCACCCCACTGGCCCACTGAACCTGGTATCTGTAGAGCTGGGACTGCGGGTATTTGGGGCCTCCCAGCGCAGTGTGATCGAAGTTGTTGGTCTGTGTTTCATTGTGGAGATTTGTGACCTCATTGGGAGCTGAGAAAGCGAGAGTCTAAGGGTCTGGGATCCCAGGACCCCATAACTGAGCCTGCTCCCCAAAAAGTTCAGGGTCTGGTGCTAAGGACAGAGAATGGCCTGCCTGACCCTCCTGAGAGTCTAGAAGGTTCTTCTCACCACTTCCCTGGGCTGGACGTTCTCATGGACACCTGGTTCCCTGAGACAGCTACTGGGGGTTCAGCCCTCAGGGCATGAGGCAAAGGTGAGAGCTGAGGGATGTACCTCAACACTGAGCCTTTGTCCCAAAAGACACAACCACGTGGGATGCCCTGAACTGAGAGAACCGGGCAGGTTGTCCCCTCGATCACGCCCTCATGCAGAAGCCCCTCAGAGCCCAGATCCACGCCCCTAACCCGACAGTGTCAGTCTCTCACCTGTGGCGCGTGTGATCGTGCTGGGGGAACTGCTGAGTTTGTACTCTCTCTGCCAACACGGTGACCGTGTACAGGCTCCCAGGGACCAGTTCCCAGAGTGTCACCCTGAGATCTGAGGTGTTCGTGTGTGTGGCAGGCTGTCCTTGCTGTGCCCAGGACACACGGTAGATGTAGGAAGGGTCGCAGGGGCCCCAGGGGCTTCCCAGTGCACAGTCAACGAGCTGTTGGTCTGCTCCAGCGCTAGAGATTCGTCACTGCATTGGGGCCTGGTGGCAGGAGCAGATGTGAGGGACCCTGAGCCCAGGCCCTGGCGCATTGACTGTCCCTTCACCTCTCTGCCCCTGTGTCGCTGTCTCTGTGCCACTGTCCCTCTGTCCTCTACCTATCCCTCTGTCGCCGTCAATCTGTCTCTCTGTCCTCTGCCCTCAACCTGGCCTGCCATGACCCCACCACAAGGGCTGGATCTGCACATACCAGAGGGCACTGCAGACCCCCGCCCCAGAGCCCAGGTCATGCTGCTCCAGGAAGCTGACCCCGAGCAAAGCGGCGAATAAAGGATTGAAGCTGAGTGTGGAAACCGGCTCCTGCTGCTCCTGCTCTGAAGTGTGTGGAGCTGACCAGAACCAGCTCTGCTCAGTCTGTGCCCCCGCTCTGCCCACCCACCAGGCTCTGCCCGCTCACTCCTGCATTACCGTGTCTCCTGACTCCCAGCTGAATAAAACACTGGGGGAGCCACTACCACAAGCCCCAGGTGACAGCCATGCCGTTGTCAGCGGGTCCCCACGGCCTCCCCCCATCCCTGGGAGATGACGGGCCCCACTCACATGTGGCGCTGACCAAGGACTCCATGAGGCTGGGGGACCGCTCGTCTCTATCCACACCGAGAAGGTGTACTGAGAGCAGGGACTCAAGGCGCTCTGCTGTGTACGTTCGGGTGCTGGTGTGGTGGGCCTCAAACACCTCCTGGTCTTGTCCACTGGACCCAGTATGTGAAGTTCTGCGGCTCTGTCCCCTCGGGGACATCCCAGCTCACGGTGATGGTGGTGGTGGTCTGACTCAGGACCCTCAGTGCCCTGACGGGGTTGTGGGCTGAGAAATTGGGGAGAACCAAATCAGCAGAAACTCAGGGGATATGGAGGCATGTAGGATCCAGAGATCCCAGCAAAGCCCGCTCAAGCATCTACCTCAGGGAAAGTTGGGGTGTGACCTCACGAGCCCACATGTAATGATGTGCTCAAGGCAGGATGTGCTGGTGCCCTGGGGACCTTCTGTGATCTCCAGCAGGAGACAGAGGGGACGGAGCCCCACGGAGGGCCTGAGTAGGCAGAGGTGATCTCTGGGGCACGTGATCTGGGGGCACTGTGCTGGGCAGGGGTTAGGGGTCAGCCAGGCACCGAGCATTGGGACACGGGTGAGGGACTGAGATTTGTTGGGAACAGAAGAGGGGCCGTAGGTCAGTGTCCACATTCACGCAGGGTCCGGCACCAGGCCTTCCCCCACAGCCTGGCAGAGATGGAGAGATCCTGCACTCCTCCCCCAAGAGAGCCCCGGCATTGGGTAGGAGCTGAGGCTGTGAAACACGACGTTCTGTGAGTAACCTACAGCAACCCAGTAAAAGTGATCGCCAAGGGAAGCGCAGCCAGCCTTTAGTCAGGCACTGCAGGCCCGGGCCCACCTGGGTCTACCGTGGTGTCCTGCATCTCCCGAGAAGGCCACTGAGAACACAGGACATGGCCACAAGCTGCTCGAAGTCGTCAGAGATGCTGTAGCAGGTTCCCAGCCCCACATCCTCCCCTCCCACTGCACAGGCCCGAAGCTCTCACCTGTGGATGCCGAGATGTGCTCAAAGAGCTGTTGAGTCCATTCGCCTCCGCCACACCGAAAAACTGTACAGAGACCCCAGCTCCAGGTCGTCCACAGTGTACATGGTGTTGTTTGTGTCTTGGGTCTCTTCTGTGACACCGGTCTGCTCCACTGGACCCAGTAGGTGTAGTCTGTGGTGTTCGGGCCATTGGGGATGTTCCAGTCTAGGGTGATGGAGCTGTTGGTCTGGCTCAGCACCCGCAGGCCCCCTGACAGGGTTGGGGACTGAGAGTGGGGACAAGGACCTGGTGTCATCGGGAGGTCAGGGGACAATCAGGGCACTATGGCCATCACACTGCCCACTCTGTGCCCATTCCTGCCTCCATAGAAGCCTGGGTGGCCCCATGTGTTCCCCACATCCGAGACATGCTCAGGGCAGCTCTCACAGGCAACCCGGGACGCATCTGCCCCTCTGTGCGACAGTCAGGGCTGCTCTCTTCTGCCGTTAGCCGTGGGCACAGGAAGGGTTCACACCTCTTCCTGTAGAAGAAAAAGTGCCCGGTGTCCAGCATGGGACCAGGCCTGCAGGAGTCTAGGGTTGGAGTCCTTCGAAAGTATCTGACTGTGTCAGAGTAGGAAGCGAAGTTACCACTTTCCTTGACCTAAATTCAAGCGGCCACACGTGACTTGTGGCGACTGTGCTGGACGGGGCTGGGGTGTAGAACAGGGGCTAAGCACTGGGACACGGGCTGAGGGGCTGAGCTTCATCAGGTCCAGAAGAGCCCAAAGGTCAGTGTCCACAGTGGCTCAGGACAGGGCACCGGGCTTTCCCCCCAACCACTGTGGTTGTTGTTGTGTATTTGTGAGGGTCACATGGCTCTGACTACTTTCAGGGTAGCCCTGGGTGCTCGGAGAGATGCACCCAAGATCCTGTTCTAGAGGCACAGACAGCTCAGTGCACAGGCACTGCCTTGCATGGGGCTGACCCGTGTTCAACCTTCATACCCTATATTGTCCCCAGAGCCCGACAGGAAGTGATCTCTGAGCTCAGGGACAGGATTACGCCCTGAGCACTGCTGAATGTGACTCCAGAGCAAAACCATAAAATAATAATGTTTTCAAAAAATTGTATGTACTAAAGAAGGGGCTGGAGTGATAGCACAGGGGGTAAGGTGTTTCCTTTGCTTGTGGCTGACCGGGTTTGATCCCTGGCATCACTTCTAGTCCCCTGAGCACGAGCAGGAGTAATTTCAGCGCACAGAGCCTGGTGTAACCCCTGAGCATTGCTAGTTGTGATCCAAAACACACTAAATTATATATATATATGTATATATATATGCATATATACACATATATGTGTGTGTATGAACTAAAGAAACTCAAATAAAAATAATCAATTAAGAGGGGCCCAAGCCATATTGCAGCAGTTAGGGCTTTTGCAAGGCATGCTGTCTACCTAAGTTGATCCCAGCATGATCCCCCTGAGCACGGGGGGGGTAATTATTTTTTTTAGGGTCACACCCAGCAATGCTCAGGGGTTACTCCGGGTACTCCACTGGGGAGTTACTTTTACGTGGTGGTGCTGGAGGACGAGGTTGGGGTGCGAGGATCGGGGCGGGGGGGGTGGGGCAGGGGGGTACCGCACAAATGCCCTAACCGGGCTGGGCTATCGCTCCGGCCCTCAACCAGGACTAATTCTTGAGTGTAGAGGTGTAGAGCCAGGAGTCAGCCCTGAGCATTGCTAGGTATGGCCCCAAAAGAAAAAAATATCAACCAAGATAAGCTGCCCAGCCTGGGTGAAATTCAGCAGGGCTGTGCCCATCCTGTGTGCCCCGTATCTCCTGCTTGGGTCCCCAGGCACTCAATGAGGAAAGGTCTCTCCGGGTCCCCGTGTGCCGCTTTCTGACTGCTGACAGCAGCTGTAGCTTTCGGGTCACCTGCTGTCCTGCACACACCGGGTCGGGCTCTCACCTGTGGATGCATCGACCTCCTCCAATGTGCTGTTCAGTCCGCTCACCTCTGCCCACACCGAGAAATTATACAGAGATGCGGACCTAAGGTCCCTCCACCGTGTACGTGGTGTTGGTGGTGTAGATTGTATTTTTGGGTCTCTTCTGTGACACCTGGTCCGGTCCACTGGACCCAATAGATGTAGTCTGTGGTGTTCGGGCCATCGGGTATGTCCCAGTCCAGGGTGACGGAGCTGTTGGTCTGGTTCAGCACCCGCAGGTCCCTGACAGGGTTGGGAACTGAGAGAGGGGACAAGGACCTGGTGTCAGCAGGGAGAACAGGGGGAGAGTCAGGGACACCGTGACTGTAACATTACCACTCTGTGCCTGTTCCTGACTCCATAGAGCAGGGTGGCCCCATGTGGCCCCAATCTGAGACATGCTCAGGGCAGCTCTCAGGCAGCCCAGGGACGCATCTGCCCCTCTGTGCGACAGTCAGGGCTGCTCTCTCCTGCCGGGCCGTGGGCAGAGAGCCACACCCTGTCCACTGAGTCTGCAGTAGAGAAAGTGTCCGTGTCCAGCATGGGACCAGGCCTGAAGGAATCTGAGGGGCTGGAGCCTCTCAAAAGAATCTGACTCTGGGGGCAGGGAGTGATAGCCCAGTGGGTAGGGCATTTGCCTTGCACGCGGCGGCCTTGCTGGCCTGGGTTCAACTCCTGGCAACTCCATATGGTCCTCGAGCACCGCCAGGAGTAATTCCCTGAGTGCAGATTCAGGAGTAACCCTGAGTGTCGCCGGGTGTGACCCAAAAAAGCAAAAAAAAAAAAAATAATTGGACTGTCACAGCAGAAGCAAATTTGCCTCTATCCTATGCTTAAATTTAAATGGCCACAAGTGTCTTGTGACGACTGTGCTGGACAGGGCTGGGGGGTAGAACAGGGGCTAAGCACTGGACACGGGCTGAGGGGCTGAGCTTCATCAGGTCCAGAAGAGCCCAAGGGTCAGTGTACACTGTGGCTCAGGACAGGGCACCAGGCTTTTCCCACACACATTCTTGTTGTTGTGTTAATTTGTGAGGGTCACATGGCTCTGGCTACTTCAGGGCAGCCCTGGGTGCTCAGAGAGAGGGCACCCAAGATCCTGTTCTAGAGCAGAGATAGCGCAGTGGGCAGGGCACTGCCTCCTCATGGGGCTGACCCGTGTGCAACCTCATACCCCATACCTGTCCCCAGAGCTTTGACAGGAAGTGATCTCTGAGCTCAGGGACAGGATTACGCCCTGAGCACTACTGAATGTGACTCCAGAACAAAACCATAAAATAATAATGTTTTCTAAAATTGTATGTACTAAAGAAGGGGCTGGAGTGATAGCACAGTGGGTAAGGTGTTTCCTTTGCTTGTGGCTGACCGGTTCGATCCCTGGCATCACTTCTAGTCCCCTGAGCACCAGCAGGAGTAATTTCAGAGTACAGAGCCTGGGTGTAACCCCTGAGCATTGCCAGTTGTGACAGAAAAAGCTAAATTATACATATATATAGTATATGATATGCATATGTACACATACATGTGTGTGTATGAACAAAAGAAACTCAAATAAAAATAATCAATTAAGAGGGGCCCGAGCCATATTGCAGCAGATAGGGCTTTTGCAAGGTATGCTGTCTACTAGGTTGATCCCAGCATGATTCCCTGAGCACCACCAGGAGTAATTCTTGGAGTGTAGAGGTGTAGAGCCAGGAGTCAGCCCTGAGCATTGCTAGGTATGACCCCAAAAGAAAAAACATCACCAAGATAAGTTACCCAGGGGCCGGTCGATAGCCCAGTGGGTAGGGGGGTTTTGCCATGCGGGCCCGCGGGCCCGGGGGCCCACCCCCGGTAAACCAAATTGCCCCAAAAGAAACACCACCAGGAGTAACTCCTGAGTGCAGAGCCAGGAGTAACCCCTAGCGGGGCCGGGTGTGACCCAAAAAGCAAAAAAAAAAAAATAAGCTGCCCAGCCTGGGTGCCATTCAGCAGGACTGTGCCCATCCTGTGTGCCCCTGTATCTCCTGCTTGGGTCCCCAGGCACTCCAATGAGGAAAGGACTCTCCTGGTCCCGTGGTGCCGTTTATGACTGCTGATGGCAGCTGTAGCTTTGGTCACCTGCTGCCCTGCACACACAAGGTCGGGCTCTCACCTGTGGATGCATCGACCTCCTCCGATGTGCTGTTCAGTCCGGCTCACCTCTGCCCACACCGAGAAATTATACAGAGATGCGGACCACAGGCCTTCCACCGTTACGGTGTTGGTGGTAGATTGTGTTTTGGGTCTCTTCTGTGACACCTGGTCTGGTCCACTGACCCAATAGATGTAGTCTGTGGTGTCCGGCCATCGGGTATGTCCCAGTCCAGGTGACGGAGCTGTTGGTCTGGTTCAGCACCCGCAGGTCCCCTGACAGGGTTGGGAACTGAGAGAGGGGACAAGGACCTGGTGTCAGCAGGAGAACAGGGGAGAGTCAGGGCACTCGTGACTGTAACATTACCACTCTGTGCCTGTTCCTGACTCCATAGAGGGGTGGGCCCCATGTGGCCCCAATCTGAGATATGCTCAGGGCAGCTCTCACAGGCAGCCCGGGACGCATCTGCCCCCTCTGTGCGACAAGTCAGGGCTGCTTCTCCTGCAGGGGCCGTGGGCACAGCAAGAGCCACACCCTGTCCACTGAGTCTGCAGTGGAAAAAGTGTCCGGTGTCCAGCATGGGACCAGGCCTGAGGGAATCTGAGGGGCTGGAGCCTCTCAAAAGAATCTGACTCTGGGGCAGGAGTGATAGCCCAGTGGGTAGGGCATTTGCCTTGCACGCTGCAGCCTGTGCTGGCCTGGGTCCGATCCCTGGCAAACCCATATGGTCCTCGAGCACCGCCAGGAGTAATTCCTGAGTGCAGATTCAGGGAGTAACCCCTGAGTGTCGCCGGTGTGACCCAAAAAGCAAAAAAAAAAAAAAATCTGACTGTCACAGGGGGAAGCAAATTTGCCTCTATCCTATGCTTAAATTCAAATGGCCACAAGTGTCTTGTGACGACTGTGCTGGACAGGGCTGGGGGTAGAACAGGGGCTAAGCACTGGGACCCGGGCTGAGGGGGCTGAGCTTCCATCAGGTCCAGAAGAGCCCAAGGGTCAGAGTCCATTGTGGCTGCAGGCAGGGCACCAGGCTTTTCCCCCACACATTCTGGTTTGTTGTTGTGTTAATTTTGTGAGGGTCACATGGCTCTGGCTACTTTCCTGGTAGCCCTAGATGCTCAGAGGAGCACCCAAGATCCTGTTCTAGAGCAGAGAGAGCAGTGGGCAGGGCACTGCCTCGCATGGGGCCGACCCGGGTCAACCTTCATATCCATATTGTCCCCAGAGCCCGACAGGAAGTGATCTCTGAGCTCAGGGACAGGATTACGCCCTGAGCACTACTAATGTGACTCCGAGAGCAAAACCTACAAAATTATTATGTTTTCAAGAATAATATGCTAAGGAATGGGCCATATTGATAGCACAGCAGGTAGGTGTGTCCTTTGCACAGGGCCAGACCTGGATTCGATCCTTGGCATCCCTTAGAGTCCCCCGAGCACCACCAGGTGTAATCTCAGAGTCAGAGCCAGGTGAAAACCCTGAGCATTGGCAGGTGACCTAAGCAAAAGTTATATATGATTTTATATATAATTTTATATTATATTTACATATATTTTTATATATTACAGATATACACATATGTATATGGATATATATACACATATATATTGTGTCAGTATGAAAAAAGAAGCTAAAAAAAAAACAAAACCATTCGATTCGGTACCCAACGGGGTGGGGGTGCCCCCTTCCGCTTGTGCGTTGCGCCCCGCCCCCCCCCATTTTTGTCCCGGTCCCCCCCTGGTTCCCCCCGAAGGACCGCCCACGGGAATATTTCTTAGTGGAAAACCCAAGAAAAACCCTGAGCATTGCCGGTGTGGGACCCCACAAAAAAATTAAAATAATCAATTCAGAAGGGCCCAAAGCCATAGTACAGCATTAGGGCTTTTGGTAAGGCTTGCCGTCTACCTAGGCTGATCCCGCATCCTTATAGTCGCCCTGAGCACCACCAGAAGTTAACTCTTGAGTGTAGAGGTGTAGAGCCAGGTTCTGCCCTGAGCATTGCTAGGTATAGCCAGAAAAAGAAAAAAAATCAATCAAGATAAGCTGCCCAGCCTGGGTGCAATTCAGCAGGTTGTGCCCATCTGGATGCCCCAGATCTGCCTGTCGGTCCCCAGGAAATCCAATGAGGAAAGGTCTCGGGGTACCCGTTGCCGTTTATGACTGCTGATGGCAGCTGTAGCTTTTGGTCACCTGCTTCCCTGCACACACAGGGTCGGGCTCTCACCTGTGGATGCATCGACCTCCTCCGGATGTGCTGTTCAGTCCGCTCACCTCTGCCCACACCGAGATATTATACAGAGACCCGGACTCCAGGCCCTCCACTGTGTACGTGGTGCTGGTGGTGTATTTTGTGTTTTGGGTCTCTTCTGTGACACCTGGTCTGGTCCAATTGGACCCAGTAGGTGTAGTCCATGGTGTTCGGGGCCATCGGGGATGTTCCAGTCCAGGGTGACGGAGCTGTTGGTCTGGTTCAGCACCCGCAGGTCCCTGACAGGGTTGGGGACTGAGAGAGGGACAAGGACCTGGGGTCAGTGGGAGGTCAGGGCACAGTCAGGGCTCTATGGCCGTCACACTGCCCACCGCGCCCATTCCTGTCTCACGTAGTAGCTGGTGTGGCCCCATGTGGCCCCACATCCGAGACATGCTGAGGGCAGCTCTCACAGGCAGCCCGGGGCGACGCTGCCCCTCTGTGCGACAGTCAGGGCTGCTCTCTCCTGCTCGGGCTGGGCACAGCGAGCCACACCTTCTCCACCAGCATATGACCAGGTTATATTCCCAGCATTCCATAGTGGTCCCCTCTTCAGGGGCCCAGGAGTGCAGAGCCAGGAGTAACCCTGGAGCGTCTAAAAGGCAAATTTTAAAGGGAGAAATGTGTGACAGTCCCACTAATAACTATCCCAGGGATGGGTGGGTGGTCTTCAGATAAAACAAGCTTTAGACAGGTTGAGGTTGGAAGCTGCAAGCTTGAGCCCCAAGCAGGTGGACATAACAGGGTGACTCCTCATAGCATTGGTACTAAGTTTGCATATTTTGGTTTTACAAACACCAGAGCATGTATGGCGACTGTCCCACCTAAACTATCTACAACTACCTCTGGTTTCTGTTCCAACTAAATAAAGGTATCAAAATAATAAAAAATAAGATAAGGCCAGAGACATAGGAGAGTGTTAGGCCTTTGCCTGGTACTCCATCTTCCCAGGTTGATCCCGGATCCATATTATCTCCCTGAGTCCCACCCGAATAATTCTTTTGTTTGTTTGTTTGTTTTAATTTTTTATTATACCACCTGTGAGATATACAATTACAAAGGTATACACTATAAAAAGTTCATGTTTGTGTGGTCCATACAGTGTTCCCAGCACCCATCCTCCACCAGTGCCCATCTCCCCACCACCAATGTCCCCGGTCCCCCCCCACCCCCCCAGCCCCCCATGGCAGGTTCTTTATTTCTTTCCCCTCTCTCTTTCTCTGCACCCAGAATAATTCTTGACTGCAGAACCAGGAGTGCGCTCCACTGTGTATGACCCTCATGAGAAAATAATCAATAATAAGAAAGCCGCCCAGCCTGGGTGAACGGCCGCAGGGCTGTGCCCATGCTGGATGCTCCCGTTTCTCCCGCGTGGGACCCAGGCATTAATTATTAGGAGGAAGGGTCTCTCCCTGAGCCCCGTGTGCCATTTGTGAGTGCTGACAGAGCTCTATCTTCTGGTCACCTGCTGCCCTGCACACACAGGGCCGGGCTCTCACCTGTGGATGCATTGACCACCGCTGGTGTGCTGCGTCTTGCTTTCCTCCGACCACACCGAGAAATTGTACAGAGACCCGGGCTGCAGGTCGCTCTCACGGTGTACGTGGTAGAGTTTGTATTTTGGGTCTCTTCGTGACACCTGGTCCGGTCCACTGGACCCAATAGGTGTAGTTCGTGGTGTCTGGGTCCTCAGGGGTGTCCCAGACCAAGGTGATGGAGCTGCTGGTCTGGTTCTTAGCCTCGAGGTTCCCTGACAGGTTTGGGATCTGGGAATTGGGCAGGGCTGTATCAGCACAAGGGACCTGCCTGTTCCCTCCACCCCTTTCAGGTCCACCCCTCCTGTCCCTCCATCTGAGTTCTCTGGTTCCCCAAGTGTCTGGGAACTAGACGGTACCTCAAAATGGCCCCGCGTCCTCAGAGACTCACTCAGCCTCGGCTGCTGTCCAGAAGCACAGGACCTGAGGGAGTAGAGGGGACACTTAGACCCCTGTCGGGTCCCCCACGCCGCCCACGTGCCCCAGAGCACAGATATGTCAAGTCCCTTCTTGGGACTGACACAACACGATCCCCCTCACCAATGAAAGTGTTAGTGTGTGAGTCAGTGTGAGAGGGTGTGTGTGTTTTATTAGTGTGTGGGAGTGTGAGCGCAAGTAGTGGTTTGAGAGGTTATGAGCACACTTGAGCATATGTCATAGTGTACGCATTTGTGAGCGTGTGAGTCTGAAAGTGTCTGTGTGTAGAATGTGTGTGAGCCTGTGTATAGCTTAGTGTGTGTGTGAATGTGAGCATGTGGATGTGAAAGTGTATGTGAGTATGTGAGAATGTGTGAGTATGTGTGAGCTTGAGATAGAGTGTGAGTGTGTAGTGAGTCTGTGAGTGTGTTTGGAGTACATATCTGTGACTCTGTGTGATAGTGTGTGTGTGAGCGTGTATTTGAGTTTCATATGATAGTGTATGTGATCATGTGTGCCTGGAGTGTGTGTACATGTGTGAGGTGTGTAAGCTGTGTGATAGTGTGATTGTGAGCATTTGAGTGAAAGTGTGTGCCTTTGCAAGAGTATGTGTAAGCTTGTTTGATAATGTGTGTGGCATGTGAGTGTGTGTGTGAGCCTTATGATAGCGTAGGTGAGCATGTGAGTCTTAGTGTGTGCATGATAGAGTGTGTGTAAGCTTGTGCGATAATGTGTGTGTGAGCATGTGAGTGTGAGCATGGAGTGAGAAATGTGTTTGTATGAGTGTGTTTGAGTGTGTGAGTCAGTAGCACTGTGGGACCGAGGGGGGGACTCCAGGGACCCAGCGGCTGCTTCCCTCAACCAAATGCCATGAGATGAAGCTAGAGGTTTCACTTCCTGAACCAGCCTCAGGACCAGGGCAGGAGCAAGGGGAACCATCAGGTCTGAGGGAGGAAGCTGGTGGCCTGGACCCAGATTGAGGGAGGGAGACTTAGACCCTGGGCTTGGGTATGAGGGAGGAGGATCTGAAAATAGAGACCGATTTCCTCACCCCAATGGAGGAAAGAATTGGGGTTCTGAAGCCCTAGTCAAAGGGTAAGTCTGGGCCCCGGTCTGAGGGAGTAGGCAGGGGTGGGGAGGCCTGGACTGCCTGTCTGAGGAGAGGAGGCTGGCGTATATCCTGTCTCTGGGGGGAACAGCCTTCCCTCTCCCCTCTGAGACATCCTGGTCCCCACAGTCCCCGGTGTCCCGACATTCCCGGCCCCCAGAGCAGCCTCCAGCCTCCAGGCATTGCTCAGGTTCCCCTGTCATGGTCCAGAATAGTACAGACCAGGGCTGGCCCCACAGCGCTCCCTCCCTGAGCCCCTGGCCTCGTCAGCGGGGTGCACTCACCAGCAGCACCAGGTGTCCGCCCAGGCCCAGAGAGCCCCCGCCAGCGCTGCCTATGGCTCCAGACTGCTCCTGGGACCCGGGTGTCCTGCCCCAGCCTCCACCTGCTGGTCTTCCCCAGGGCAGGCCCCAGCAGGAGGAAGTGAAGGATCTGCCCCACCCCAGCTCCCCATGGACGCAGCCTGGAACCCAAGTGACCTCTGGGGGGCCGTCCCTGCTCCCTTTAACATGATCCCCCATTGGTTTTTGTTTTGGAGTTGTGGGGCCACACCAGTAGTGCTCAGGCTTTACTCTTAGTCGGGCTTTGTGGAGGCCATGAGGGGCCGCGTGGGACCCCAGGGTTGTTCTATGCAGTCAAGTTCCTGTCCCTGTGCTCTCTGGGCCGCACTAGCTGCCCCCCTGCTGGCTGCTCCAGGCAGAGAGATGCTCCCAGCCAGGCGCTGCCTCTACGCTAGAGACTGCACAGACTCACATGGAGCACAGAGGACGCAGCCCCCATAGCAGCCCTAAGGGTCTGGGCCAGCCGCATACTCTCATGGAAGAGCAGGTACACCAGAGCCCCCATTGGC
>JAJIBD010010780.1:0-77254 GCA_021461705.1 Cryptotis parvus | reverse complement strand
ACTTAGGTATGCAGATAAGACTTAAGCACTATGTTATGGTTTTAATAAAATTTTGCAAATAAAACGAATGATTTTATTCGCATGTTAAAATTATATAGTAATCAATCACAAATTATTTTTTATTTTTTATTTATTTTTTTTTTTAAATATTTTATTACACCGCCATGTGATATACAATTACAAAGATGTTCATGTTTGGGTTTCCGTCATACAGTGTTCCAGCACCCATCCCTCCACCAGTGCCCATTTCCCACCACCAATGTCCCCACTTCCTTCTCCTGTCCCCTAGCCTGCCTCTATGGCAAGTTCTTTATCTCTTCTCTCTCTCTCTTTCTCTCTTCTCTTACACATTGTGGATTGCAATACATACATTTAGAGATTATCATGTATATCTTTTTCCTATATTCAATGCTCAGTTCTAGGCTGGTATTACCACTTTTGACAAATATTAGCACACTGTTCCCTTCTCTGTCTTACCTAACCACTGATTCCCACATGTTTGTGGTAGATTCCACCTTTTTTTTTTTCAATTGAAAGATGCTCATGTAGAGCTTTGGTTCTACAGTGTTCCAACACGCACCCTCCACCCAAAACCATCTCCCATCACCAATGTCCCCACCTCCCCTCCCCCTCCCGCACCTCAACCACTTGGCGGGTTCTGTATGTCATTTATTTCCTCTTTATATCTCCTTCCCAAAAAAACTTTCCTGCTCTTCGTGGAATGCAGTGCATTAAAACACATTACTGTTTCACTATTTTAGTCGACTTGCGGCCGCGCGACCTGGGCTCGAACTGGCTTTTGCTCTGTTGATCTGGTCGTGAGGCAGTTTCCCAGCATCCGGACAGCAAAAATGGTGGCTAGTGTGATGGGCGAGTCTCATCCGGCTGCTTCCGGGACCCCCAGAGGCGACGGGCCCACTCCCTAAAAACCATCTGTCCTCCTCGGGGTTCCATGGTCAGCTAGGCCCGGCGCGAGCCGAGCGCCAGCCTCCCCCAGCCGTCCGTGAGGCCCTGTCTTCTGGCCCGTGTGCAGCTCCCGGGCAGGACCACCAGGCTCGACAAGATGGAGGGGGGGAAGGGACGACCACGTCTCCATCTGATGACTTCCCAGTGACAATCACAAATTTTTTGTATTGACTAATTTTCTGATAATTGCATTTGCCATTCCTTTAAGTTTTCTTGGAACAAGCAACATGAAATAATTTTTGTTGGGCCAGGGATAATACAGTGGGTAGGGCGTTTGCTTGCACCTGGCTGACCTAGGTTCAATATCCGGCACCATATACGGTTTCCTCAGCACCGCCAGGAGTAATTCCTGAATGCAGAGCCAGGAATTACTGAAGCATCCTTGGGTGTGGAAACAACCCCTTCCCCCAATTGTTTTGGTTATGTGCCTCCTATGGGGGAAGACTGGGGGTGGGAATAAAATGACCAAACATTGATGGAAGGAATATCACACTGGTGATTGAATTGGTGTTGGAGCAGAGTAAGCCTGAAACAAATCTATATGAATAACTTTGTAAATAGAGGTGTTTTAATAAACATTAAAAAATATGTTTGAGGAACCAGAGTGATAATACTGCAGGTAAGGTGCTTGCCTTGCATTAACTTTAAGTTTGTACTTGGCTCTTATGGTAATTATCATGTCTTCCTATCATTTATAAAGCTATTAAAAATTTCTCTGCCAAGATATTTGAACGTTTACATGTAGTAGGTAAAGCCTACAGCTGTAAAATTTATTAAAAGTGAAGAGAATTTAGAAAAATTAAGAGATTTAGAAAAATCTGAATTTAGAAAAATTAAAGGGGAAAATCTGAATAGGTGTATCTAAGTATAAAATGTTTATCCAAGAAAAGGAGTATTGAAAAGACTGATAAGGAGCCGGAGCAATAGCACAGTGGGTAGGGCGTTTGCCTTGCACACAGCCAACCTGGGTTTGATCCCCGGCATCCCATATGTTCCCCCAAGCACTGCCAGGAGTAATTCCTGAACGAAGAGCCAGGAGTAATACCCCTGAGCATCACTGGGTGTGACCCAAAAAGCAATAGAACATTCACTGTATCTGAGACATTAAGTCCTTACTGACAAGTGTAAAGTCCTTTACAAGCAAGGAATAAATATACCCTTAATCTAATAGAGAACAATCATAAGTACCCTGAGTCCATTGCAAAGGAAGTCCCCTACCCACTATAAAATTTATGTAAAAACAAGAATAGAGGGACCAGAGCAAGAGTACAGTGGGTAGGGTTCCTTCTGTACTAGCAGTTGATGAATTCAATCCGTGGCACCCCATTTGATCCCCAAACTTGGTCAGGAGTGATCTCTCATCATAGAGCCCAGGAATAAGCCATGAGCACCACTAGGGTTTCCCCAAAGACAAATAACAAAACTAGAACTGCCAATCTTTTTTCTTATTATAAGTCTTAGGGGCCAAGGATATAGCTCATCGTTGACTGCTATTTACCATGCATGTGTGAATCACCAGTTCACACCCCCAACTGAGGGAGTGTCAATACTAATTTTCTATATGTGAGAAGCGTGTCCTCTACTTTCAAGAAGCTCCTTTAAGACTTCTTTAAAACTGGTTTCAAGGCTATGAATTTCCTAGATGTTGCCAGATCCTGAAGCTTTGTATCATTCTTTTAGAATAGAATACTCTATCTAGAAAGAATACTTTATCTAGTTGGACAGAGTATTCTTTGTTCATTTGAGTTTTTGTACAGTATCCTCTCTCATCCCCACCCCTTTTTTTTTCTTTTTTGGGTCACACCCGGCAATGCTCAGGGGTAGCTCCTGGTTCTGCACTCAGGAATTACTCCTGGCGGTGCTCCGGGATCATATGGGATGCTGGAGATCGAACCCAGGTCAGCTGCCTTACCCAGGTCGGCCGCATGCAAGGCAAATGCCCTACCCGCTGTGCTATCATTCTGGCCCATTATTCCCCATTCCAATGCTCTGACTTGTAATGTCTCATTTAATAGATTTCTGTAAATCTTAGGTTTTTCCTCTTCTATGTAAGTTTCTTTATTGATCTCTCTGCTTCCAATATTCTGTCCCTGTCTTTGGAATTTGTCATTTTCAGTAAAGTATGTCTTGGGGTTATCCTAACCAGGTCTGTTTTCATGGAAACACTATGGGCTTCTTAGGTTTTGGTGCCAGTAGTCCTCAAATCTAAGAAATTCCTCTTTTATTATTTTTCACATTTTTTTATCAAATGTATTTCTATTTTTAGTAGCAATGTCTATTTTTATCTTCCTCCCTTCCTCCCTTCCTCCCTCTTCCTCCCTTCCTTCCTTCCTTCCTTCCTTCCTTCCTTCCTTCCTTCCTTCCTCCCTTCCTCCCTCCCTCCCTCCCTCCCTCCTCCCCCCTCCCTCCTCCCTCCCTCCTCCTCCCTCCCTCCCTTCCTTCCTTCCCTCCTTCCTCCCTCCCTCCCTCCCTCCCTCCCTCCCTCCCTCCCCCCCTCCCTCCCTCCCTCCCATGTTCAGGGGTTTCTCCTGGCTCTGCACTCAGGCTGGCTGTGCTCGGGGGACCATATGGGATGTGGGCCGGCCGCATGCAAGGCAAACGCCAAACCCGCTGGGCTATTGCTCTGGCCTCAGCAATGTTTATTTGAAAATATTTAATTTTTTATTGAATCGCTGTGATATATGTGGTTGCAAAGTTATTCATGGTTAGGTTTCAGTAATACAGTGTCCCTTCACCACCAGTGTACATTTTTTACCACCAACATCCCCTGTCTCCCCCACCTTCCCTCCTCTCTCTCTCTCTCTCCCTCCATTTTTCTCTCCCCTCCTCTCTCTCTCTCTCTCTCTCACTTTTCCATTTGGACATTATGGTTTGCAATACAAGTATTAAAAAGTTACCATGTTTATTCCTCTACCTCCTTTTTAGCACTCAGTTCTTGTCCAGAGTGATCATTCCCAGCAAGCATTTTCTCTCTCTCTCTCTCTCTCTCTCTCTCTCTCTCTCTCTCTTTTTTTGTTATTTGGGTCACACCTGGCAATGCTCATACATACTCTGCACTCAGAAATTACTCCTGGCGGTGCTCAGGGGACCATATGGGATGCCGAGGATCGAACCCGCGTCGGTCCGCATGCAAGGCAAACACCCTACCCGCTGGAGTATTGCTTTGGCCCCCAGCAAGCATTTTCATAGAGGTCTCTTCTCTGTTCTAATTGCTGTTACTATTCCCCCCAACACACACACACACACACACACACACACACACTTGTGGCAAGCTGCCAACCATGGGCCAGACCTGGCTTTCATTACTACTGTCCTTGGGTATTAGATTCATATTTTTGTTTTTGACTATCTCATAAATGAATGCCATCGGTCTGCCACTTTCATTTGACTCATTTCACTTAGCATGGTATTCTCCATGTCATTCTATTTATGAGTAAGTTTCATGACTTCATATATCTTGGTGACTGCATAGTATTCCATTGTGTAGATGTACCATAGTTTATCCAGACATCTGTTTTTTGGGAACTCTGGTTGTTTCCATATTCTGGCTATTGTGAGTAGTGCTGCAATGAACATAGAAGTGCAGGTAATTTTTCGTTAAAAGGGCTTTTTTCTTCCTTTTTTGGTCACACCTGGCAATGCTCAGGGGATATTCCTGACTCTGCACTTAGGAATTCTTCTTGTTGGTGTTCAGAGGACCATATGGAGTGACGGAGATCAAACCTGGTTCAGCCGCTTGCAAAGGCAACCTTGCTATTCACTGTGTTATTACCCCGGCCCCTAAAATTTTTAAAGTGCTTTGTGCTTAAAGAATTTTACTTGGTTTTACTTAGCATTTAATGGTTCAGGTACTTACTGTTTTATTACTGTAGTATTATTTTTCTATTTAAATTTAACTTAAAGGTATTAGTTTTTGCTGGTCTTGTCTGCCATGATCATTAGATAGCTTTTGTATATTTGATCTTCCTAGGAAATGTTGCCTTTAGTTCTTTGCTGGTTCATTCTTTAAGCAAGTATGCTCTCATTGTGCACATTTTAGTGGTAGGCTTTTTCATATGGGAATATTTAAATATAGGAACATTTATTGGGACTAATCTCGACGGTACAGCAATATTGAATTGTTCCAGGTAGCCTGGGTTCCCATGTGGAGCTCTCTAGAACCTTTCAGGATGTGGGTAGTCTACACCATGCCCTGATAGGTGAAATGCTCCAGCTAGACCTGACATTGGCCTATGAATGGCCCAACCCCACAAGTCTCCAACTGATCTTAATAGAGGGCACTCTGTATTCCCTCGGTTCCTTAGGTCCTGGAGCATGTGGCTGCACATGAGGCCGTGCTGCACCAAATGTCACAGTAGGAGCACAGTAAATTAGATGGGGAAGTTTTGTTAGACGCAGCTAAGCTCAAGAAATGGAACATAGAAAGCTCAGTTGGAACCAGTACTTCAGTAATTACTCAGATAATGCTCTGGTAACACCATTGTGAGATATAGCACTTTTCACAAATTTTCCTTTCCTGAACGATTTTGCAATAATTCCATTTGCCAAGGTTCAATCTGATGGTACTTAGGAGGACCACATGGTACTCAGGATTGAATTTAATGCCTTTCCATGCCCATGCAACAGCTCTTTTAGTTAGCTCCTGACACAGAAGAAATGAAAAGTTTTGAGCTATCTATTCCTGAGCAGTCAAAAATTCATATTTTAACATTTTCTCCAGTAAGTGTAGTGTGTTTTAAGGTTCAAGACGTCTCCGTGAATGTAGTGTATATTAAAGTTCAAGAATCTTTAGCTTAATGCTCTATTCCCTGTTTCTCTTTATTAAATTCTCAGAAGTACCTGTGACTCGATGACTAAAAAGTTGACTATGACATTCTTATCACTTGCCTTTATTTTTGTATTGTATTCTGGGCCACACCTGGCAGTTTAGGGGTTACTTCTGGCTCTGTGGTTAGGAATTCCTCCTGGTGATGCTCTCGGAACCATATGAGATGCTGGGAATCAAACCCAGTTTGGCCACATGCAAGGCAAACACCTTATCCACTGTACTGTCTCCCTGACCCATTCACTTGCTTTTATATGTAGATATTTAGAGTGAATTTTACTTAAACGTTGTGGGTTAAAATTTCTTAAACATGGGGCTAGAGCTGTAGTACACTGGGTAGAGCATTTGCCTTGCACGCAGCTGAACCGGGTTCGATCTCTGCCATCCCATCTGGTCCCCAGAGCAATAATTCCATTTGCTCAGGAGTAATTCCTGGCACAAATAATTCCATTTGCACCAGGAATAATTCCTGAGTGCAGAGCCAGGAGTAATCTGACCTTGAGCATTGCCTGGTGTGACCCAAAAGTTAAAAAAAAAAGAAAAGAATTTTTTAAACTTTGGTTATTCCCCCCAACGCCATGTTTTAAAAATAAATTTATGCTGCAGGAAAATTTTACTTTTTTGCCAAAGAAATATGTGTATAGTGTTAGTTCGTTACGTCTTTTTGCATTTAGAATTGGAGTTTTTTTTTTTTTTTTGGGGGGGTCACAGCAGCAGCAATGTTCAGGGGATACTCCTGGCTCTGCACTCAGGAATTACTTCTGTTGGTGCTCGGGGAGCCATAAAGGATGCTAGGGATTGAAAGCATTTAGATTCTTTCTTTCTTTCTTTCTTTTTTTTTTTCTTTTTTGGGTTATGTTATACCTGGCAAAGCTCAGGGGTTACTCCTGGCTCTTCGCTCAGGAATTACTCTTGGCAGAGCTCAGGGGACCATATGGGATGCCGGGATCGAACCCGGTTGGCCATGTGCAAGGCAAATGCCCTACCTGCTGTGCTATCACTCTGGCCCCTGCATTTAGATTTTCAATAGCTTAGTTTCAGTAGAAATCTAGATGTGCTGGTAGTAGTTAAAATTATTTTTCAGTAAATGTCTTTGCTTTTTTTTTTTTTTTTTTTTCAGGTCGGTAGTAATTTCACTCGTCTTCTTCCAAAACTGTTTGGAACTTTCCAGCAGTTTGGGAGCAGCTATGATACACATTGGATTACTATGTAAGTAAAAGAACAAAAATGTCTATTTAAAATTTTTGTTTTAAGTTTTGAATTTTTGTAGTTTGATTAAAAAAATACTGAAGCAGTTTGCTAATTCAGGGTGAAAACTTTGTTTTCTATATTAATTATATGTATACTTATGTATAAATGTGCTACTTGCCTGTATATGTACATATATGTCTATAGCAGTAGCAAAAGACGCCTAAAAATCAACACTCAAGGGTGTCTTTTTTAATTTTATTATATCACTGTGAGATAAACAATTGCAAAGCTGTCCCTCCCTATCCTTCCCCTCCTCCTCCCCCCTCCTGCCTCTATGGCAGGCACCCCTCCCTTCTCTCTCTCTCTCTCTCTCTCTCTCTCTCTCTCTCTCTCTCTCTCTCTCTTTCTCTGTGATTTGTGATACATATACTGAGGGGTTATCTCTTTATCTCTTTTCAATACTCAGTTCCAGGTGTTTTTTTTTTTTTTCCTTTTTGGTCACAGCTGGTGATGCTCAGGGGTTAACTCCTACCTCTGCACTCAGGAATTCCTCCTGGCGGTGCTCAGGTACCATATGGGATGCCAGAAATGGAACCTGGGTCAAATACCCTACCCGCTTGCTATCATTCCGGCCCCCTCAGTTCTAGTTTAGCATTACCATTTCCCACTATTATTAGCAGAACGATCCCTTCTCCATCTTTCCTAATCTCTGTCCCTCACACACTGGTGGTAGATTCCAACCTCAAGGTTATCTTTAACTTTCCCATTATTAATTGACTCTAGATATAATATAATAACATAATATAATACTAATTATAGACCTCATTCCCATGACCTGATGGAATGGTTGAGATTCTTTATGTTCCTGGAGCAAGCAGGTGCCCTTGGCTCTGCTTGCATGAGACAGGTCATATGGAGATATTACTGGTGCCCGCTCGAGCAAATCTATGATGAACGGGAAGATAGTGATAGTGATAGATATAATATATCCTGTAAGGGTTATTAAAAGAACTTAATAATGTTAAAGAATTACTTAAAGACTATTATTTTGATATGATCCCATTTTTGATAATATTCCAGACAAGTTGGCTGTTATAGGCGCACGCTCTCTCTCTAGCCCTTTCCCCGTTCCCTTTCTCTTTGACTCTGTCTCTTGAGTCGTTTTTCACTTCTGTCTCTCTTTCTCTCCTCTCTCTGTCTGAGGTGTTGGGATTCTACACAAGATTTCACATATGTGAAGCATATATTTTATCACTGAACCACATCCCTGGCTACCAAACCCAATTTTACTGAATGTTTTCTTCTCTACCACTTTAATCTTTATTAAAAGATTGGGAAGACATATTAATTTATTTAGAAAATGGGATTGTGGCAAAAACAGTTTAAATCACAGTTTAAATTCAGAATTATTTCTACATTTTAGTATCTAGTAATGCTTTGTTAGCCTTGAAAGCAATGGACTCTGGCATACCTTTTTCTGTATACATGATTTCTGCTTTTATTTTTACGTTTCTAAGTGTTTTAAAACCCAATTTAAAAAAAATAGTGAGATTGCTTAAAAAAATAGAAAATTAGCAGAGATTTGACTCACGTGGTTGAGCATGTGTCTTGAGTTCCATCATGTTCTTCTTCTTTTTTTTTTTTGCTTTTTGGGTCACACCCAGCGATGCTCAGGGGTTACTCCTGGCTCTGCACTCAGGAATTACTCCTGGCGGTGCTCGGGGGGACCATATGGGATGCCGGGGATCGAACCCTGGCCGGCACAGGCCAGCCGCGTGTAAGGCAAACACCCTACCGCTGGGCTATCGCTCCGGCCCCATCATGTTCTTCTAACCCTCAGCATCACCAGGTCCAAGCATGGCCAGGCTTTACCCCAATTGTTTTTTTAAAAATTTGGAGTTGGATAGTGAGCATGTTTGCTTTGCTCGTGTTTGATTGTGGTTTGATCCCCAGCACCTCAATTGGCCTCTCGGATGATCCCAGAGCACAGTTAGGAGTAAACCCTAAGCAACACTGTATGTTGGTCCATAACAAAATCCAAACTAAACAAAAACATGCTGTCCTGAAAGTTAGCTAAGGAGTAAGATTATTCTTTGAGGTTTGTGTGCCACACTCTTAATTTTGTTATTTAATTACATAAATTTTATTATACTGATTTTAATACTATTTCATTGTCATTTATAATTAGCCTTCTGTCAGACATCCCCTTTTGAAAAGATTGAAAAATTTCCCCTTAGAAATTAATTGTAAGCCATAAATTTAAGTTACAGTTCTATATTTTCACACTTTGAAATAGTGCTTGGGTATGGGAATGTAACTTAGTGATTAGAGCACATATCATTTATGTATAAGCCCATAAGTGCACCTGGCACTTCAGTCAGGCAATCCAAAACCATATTGTCAGGGAGCCACTGGGGTTCCCAGTAGTATCGGGACAGAAGTTCTCTTCTACCTCCGAGGCCGTCGGGGAACTAATGAAAACTCACGAGTTCGGCACAGTACCAATAAGGCTTTTAATAGTACAAAAGCTCTAGCGCCGCAATCCAATATAATGGAAGACCTCTAGCTCTGGTCAGAACTTAGACCTCTCCTACCAAAGAGGATTCCACAAGAGAGAGTTCCACCAAAGAGAGAGAGAGAGAGAGAGAGACAGAAGAGAGAGAGAGAGAGAGAGAGAGAGAGAGACAGACAGAGAGAGAGAGAGAGGAGAGAGAGAGAGAGAGAGAGAGAGAGAGAGAGAGAGAGAGAGAGAGAGAGAGAGAGAGAGAGAGGAGAGAGAGAGAGAGAGAGAGAGAGAGAGAGGAGAGAGAGAGAGAGAGAGAGAGGAGAGAGAGAGAGAGAGAGAGAGAGAGAGAGAGAGAGAGAGAGAGAGGAGAGAGAGAGAGAGAGAGAGAGAGAGAGAGAGAGAGAGAGAGAGAGAGAGAGAGGGAGAGAGAGAGAGAGAGAGGAGAGAGAGAGAGAGAGAGAGAGAGAGAGAGAGGAGAGAGAGAGGAGGGAGAGGAGAGAGAGAGAGAGAGAGAGAGGAGAGAGAGAGAGAGAGAGGGGAGGGGGGGAGGAGAGAGAGAGAGAGAGAGAGAACCTCTTCTCTGTCCCCTTATATACACCAAAGTAATGCTAACTGTTGACAGGGAGGGTCCTGTCAACAAAGATCAACTTAACAGCTTCTAGATAGTAGAAGAGTATAGAAGGGTGGTGCCACACCCTACTATAGGTCTAAACAAATGATTATGCCAAGGACTAATCCCTTCTTCTAAGATTATCTCTTATGTAAAACACTGGAGACAGAGAGGGGGCTGGTATAAAATTACGTTTTAATTTCATGGGCTCCATGTAATCTAGATGGTACCCGTAAGGTCCTTATTTATTATCTGCACCAGGGTGATTCTTAGTATCTTGTTCTCTGTATACTGAAAGGGTCACACTCTGCTTGAGAGCAAACTAGTATGATCCTTCCTATAATCTTAAATCATAGTCTCAACATAGCCAGGGTGGCAGTCTCCTGGTAAATTCTAACTGTCCCACGCTGGGTCCAGTGGGTATAAAGAGGAACTGTGCCCAATCTAGAAAACATAGAAGTCTTAGTAGATGTATAATAAGTCAGAACTTACTCTTTCAGAGTCAAGGTGACTTCTGTAACTGCCACACCCTCCATCAGTGTTAACATAGGAGAGATCTCATTAGTATGAACCCTGGCTTAAGAACATGTAGATAAAGCTGTGAGTGGATAAAACAGCAAAGCTCCCAAGCTAGCAAGGCCTGTCATCCAACAATTGATGTTAAAGCTTTTTGTAATTGAAAGCCCTTCCTTGAAGTTTTTTATTTTAGATAATATGTTTGTCTCTGTCATAGATGATATTGTTCTACCCTGTGCCTCTAAAATTATTTTTTATTAATTGGACCAGGTGGGCAGAAAAAGAACTGAACATGATGAAACTTTTCTTCGATAATTTGGTATATTATATCCAAGCAGTAAGAGAAGGAAGACAGAAACATGCACTGTAAGTATACCTTAATTGATAAGTTATGTTTGTGTTGATTGTTTTCTTAAAGATAATTTTCCTGGGCCGGAGATAGCCCAGCTGGTAGGGCGTTTGCCTTGCACTCAGCCAGCCAATGCCGGCCCGGGTTCAATCCCCGGCATCCCATATGGTCTCCCGAGCACGGCCAGGAGTAATTCCTGAGTGCAGAGCCAGGAGAAACCCCTGAGCATTGCTGGGTGTGACCCAAAAAAAGAAAAAAAAGTTAATTTTCCTTTTATTTAATACTGTAATTAATCAATTCACGTGATAGGGTCCAATGGAAATGTTACTGGCGCCCGCTCGAGCAAATCGGTGAATAACGGATTCAAGTGATCAAGTGAATTAATTAATTCATACTGTAATTAATATAATGAAATATTTTGCTGTAAAATTTTTTTATTTTTAAAATTACAAGACATTCATGTTTGAGATTCAGTCACACACAGTTCCAGCACCCATCCCTCCACCCATGCCCATCTTCCACCACCGATGTCAACTTCCCTCCCCAATTCCCAATCCCCGCCCAAGGCAGGTTCCCTATCTCCTCCTTTCTCTCCCCCCCAAACTCGGTTCCCTTTCTTACACATTGTGGATTTTAGTAAATACATTTAGAGGTTATCATGGGAATCCCCTTGACTATAGTCAAAGCACAGTTCTCAGATGGCATCACCTTCAATGAATATCAACAAAGAGTTCCCTACTCTGTCCCACCTAGCCTATGACTCCCACACGTTGTAGTATACTGGATTTGAGATAAAGCCGGTGGGTCATGGGGATAGGATTGTGTCCAGCTGTGAGTCCAGACTGAAGGATTACTGTGTTTGTGTTGTGCGAGGCTTTCTGACTTCTGGGAGCCTGGCAGAGGAGAGGCCAAGGAGCAAAAAGCTGCCCCCACTCCAAGACACCCCATCAGTCTACCACGGGGTGGTCAGGTAGACTTTGCCCTGCACCTAAATACTTGGTGTCGGCCGAAATCCCCTACAGCAGTTCTGGGTGGGGTTGCCAAGCCTTTGTGGAGGGAGCCAAGGTGGAGGGAGATGGCCCGACTCCAGGCATCCTAAAAGCCTAGGTTGGGGTAGTCGCTAAGTCCCGCATCCCTGGGCTTGAACTTCGGCTTCTCTCTTGGGTCAGGCTGTATCCAGCTGTGGAGTACAGACAGTGGATGACTGTGGTTGTGTTGCTCGAGGTTTGCTGACTTCTGGGGCCCTGGCATAGGACAGGCCAAAGAGCAAAACCTGCCCCCAAACAAGATGCCCCATCAGTCGACCTCAGGGCGGGCAGGCAGACTCCGCCCTGCACCTGAATAACTGGCTTCTGGCCAAGAGCCCTAGCAGCAGTTCTGGGCAGGGCTGCCAGGCCTTTGTGGATGGAGCAAGGTGGGGGTGGTGGCCAGGTCCAGGCTCCATACAAAGCATGGTTGGTGTAGTCGCGGAGTCCCGCATGCCTGGACTTGAACCTAGGTCAGGCTTCAAACCTGGGTCAGGCTGTATCCAGCTGTGGAGTCCAGATAAGAGAATGACTGGTTGTTATGTGCGGCGTTTTCTGATATCTGGGAGCCTGGCGAAGGACAGGCCAAGGAGCAAAACTCTGCTCCCACTCCAGACGCCCCATCAGTCTAGCACAGGACGGGCAGGCAGAGATTCCGCCCTGCACCTGAATACCTGGTGTCGGCCAAGGGCCCCAGCAGCAGTTCTGGGTGGGGTTGCCAGGCCTTTGTGGGGGAAGCCAAGGTGGGGAGGTATTTTAAGAAAAATACATTTTGTTTATTTTTTGTTTTGGATCCCATTTGATGTTGCTCAGGGCTTTCTTCTGGCTCTGTGCTAGAGGATTGATAACTGCTGGCAGGTTCAGGGTGGAGTGGAGAGTTGGGGAAGGGAGGCCATATGGGATGCCGGGGAATAGAACCCAGTTTGGCTCTGTGTGAGGCAGACACACTACCCATGGTGCTCTCTCTCCTATAAATGTTATTTAAGTTGATTCTTGTAGTTATTTTTACAGTTCTAAATCATAGAGAAATGTAGATCATATATCCTTTGGGGTTTGGTCAGCCTTCATTATCAAGTTCTCTGCTAAGAATTCCATCCTACTATGAAGTTTCTGTAATATTCTTCCTTGTGTTTTTTTTTTTTTTTTTTTTTGGGGTTACACCCAGCAATATTCAGAGGTTACTGCTGACTCTGCACTCAGGAATTGCTCCTTATGGTGCTTGGGGGATCATATGGGATGCCCGGGATCGAACCCAAGTTGATCGAACCCATGCCCTACCCACTGGGCTATCACTCCAGCCCCTATTCTTCTTTGTGTTACTGTGTTAGGACTTTGATACTAAAACTTAAAGATGCTTACGTCCAAATAAATGCTCCTAACATAAAAGCTAAGTTAAGACATTTTTCTTTTTAAGAACTGGAGAGATTGGACTGGCGTAATAGTCCAGTGGGTAGGGCATTTGCCTTGCACGTGACCAACTCGGGTTCGATCTCCAGCATCCCATATGGTCCCCCGAGCACTGCCAGGAGTAATTCCTGAGTGCAGAGCCAGTAGTAACCCCTGAGTATCGCTGGGTGTGACCCAAAAAAAGAAAGAAAAAAAATAGAACTGGAGAGATTGTACAGTGGATAAGACATTTACCTTGCATGCGGCCATCCCAGGTTTGATCGGGATACTGAGCTGCCATGAGCTCTGAGAAGAGTAATTTCTGAGTGCATTACCAGTTGTGACTCAAAAACCACAAAACTGATTAAAAATAAACCCTCATTTTCATTATTTAGTATAATTGGATACTAGTATCAGGAATCTCAGGTATGTGTGGGAAGTTAAAAAATTGGTGTTAGAGAGGCAAGGATAACAGATGAATTCCCTTTGGAACGAGAAAATAAGTGTTCAAAATATGAATAAAGATCTGAAGTTACAGTGTTGCTCATAGGGAATTTGTTTACTCTGTAGGTAGAACCGAGATCGAGCTTTGTCATGCTGCTTTCTATTACTTTTTTCTTTTCCATATTCAATTGTACTCAGGAACTCTTGGAAAATTGCTTTGGATTGTCCGTGACAGTAGAGGGACATGGAGCTATGCAGTTGAGGGACGGAATCTGGGCCTCCAGCATTCAAAGCATGGGCTGGGCTCCTACTCCTGAGCCTAGGAGTTGGACTCTTCGGAGATGAAGCTTACACTTTCCTTGATACATCAGAGTATGTATCAAGGAAATCCTCCAAATAGCCTTGATGCCTGGCATTTCAGGAGAACTATTGTCTGAATTAGTTCAGTATAACTCCCTAATCGTTCACACTGAAGAACCAAGTTTTATGCTTGCCACTCTTTGTCAAAATATGCTGACTTCATGATTTGAGTCACGTTATTTTCTTTGCTCAGTGGGATTACGATTGGCACATTAAAAAAACTCACATAGACACTATTTTTATCAATGAACTGAATTACAGGGTTGCTTGCTTTGCATGTGTCAAGCCCAGTTTGATCCTTGACACCTCATATGGTCCCTTGAGCAATTCCAGGATTGATTTAAGGCCATGCAAGAGTACTGTCTTATATGACCTTAAATAAAGGAAAGAGTTCTTGATGTAATGAAAGATAGCATGTAATTTCCTAGATTGCCATGTTTCATATATTTAAAATGTAGTAATCTCCAGAATTCTGTTTTAAAGTTGAAAGCAACTTTTTTGGGGTGGAGGTGATGGATGGTGCTCCTAATTAATGCTCCTAATTAAGCAGATGTCTGTCTGCTTGACCTTGTTCTGTGGGCCTGACTGATGCTGTACTGTTTGTGTAAGTGGTTCTGATGGTCACTAGGGCTAAACTTAGCAGTGTTCAGTGGCTACCAGGCTGTAGTTTGAAGGAGTGGGGGCTACGCAGGACTGGAGTTGGAATCCCAGGCCTAGTATATGAAAGGCATGGGTTCCAGCTCCGTGGTTTTTCTCCTTTTTAAAAATTATTTTAATATCAAATTTCCCACTAGTATTTCATGTCTGTGGTGAAATTGGTTTTTGTCAGATCTTTGTGAAACCATGAACAGGCCCATGAGAATTTTGTCACTATTGATAGATTTTTGTTTTGTGTTCAAGAAATTTCCGTATTACTGAGTTTAGCAGCAGTTTGAAATGTACATCTAAAATGACTTCGGCTGTAGAAGCTGAAACGGGTGGGTAACCTTACACAAAAAGAAGTTGGATGCAGACGCTGTAATGTGATGGGCTCCTTACTCTGAAATCAAAGCATAGGATAAGGGAGTATGCAGAGGATAAAGTGTTTTTATCTTTTTATCAACAGAGGGACAGTACAGGAAACTTTCCTTGCATATTGCTGACCCAGGTTTGATCCTGGTACCCCATATGATCTCTTGAACCTGCCAGGAGTGATTCTTGAGTGTAGACCAGGAGTAACATGGTGACATGGTTTGTCCCCTCACACCCAAATAAGAGGATTGAATTACTCTTTTTTTTTTCTTTCTTTTTGGGTCACACCCAGCAATGCTCAGGGTTTCTCCTGGCTCTTCACTCAGGAATTAACTCCCTGGCGGTGCTCGGGGCCCATATGGGATGCCAGGGATCAAACCCAGGCCGGCACAGGCAAGGCAAATGCCCTACGTGCTGGGCTATCGCTCGCCCTTAATTACTCTTTTATAAGTCTGTTAGAAGTAAGCCCAGATTTAGATCAAGTATAGCAATTTACTAAAAATCACAACTAATATACAGTAGAACTCATATTTGAGCGTACATGAAGACGTCTGCTAGTAAAATGATGAGGCGCTAAGAACTGTTTTTGATTTTTATTGGATAGCATTCTGTCTGTGAGTGGTGCAATACATTTGTCCTTAATACATTTCCCCTGTCCCTACTCTCAGCCACCTAGCCACATGTACTATAATCTTCACAGAGGGTACTGCAACTAAAATGAGCCAACGGTTATTTTTCCTTTGCTGGAGTTAATATGAGACAGTAAAGAACAGAAGAGCTATAGCAGACTCCATTTTTAGAAAAAAAATTTAAATTCAGCATATGTAGTTTTTGAACCTAGTTAATTTTGTGAAACTATTTTTGTGCTTATAGGATTTTAATGAGTGTCTGATATTTTATAAACTCAAATGTAGATCAGGGTTCAGGGTAGTTCTGCCTTTCTTTCACAAAATAAATTGGGCGGTTTGTTCACAACTGGCTTTTTTATTATTTAATGTAGAGATAATAACTCTTGACTGAATTGGTCTCATTGGGTGCGCTCTATTACTTGTGGGAACTAAATGTGATACTAGAGACATAGCTCAGTATGCAGTTTATTAGGTGACTCAAGAAATTCTGATATGTAAACCTGATTGATTATTAGCCTCTCCAACCCTTAATAACCTTCAGTGTCTTCTCGTTTATCCAAAACAGTACCAAACTATTTTATCTGCTGTTTAGGGTCACATTCTGACTGTGCTTTAGATTTGAAATAACATTGAAAAATGCCCATTTTTATCCACTATATTCTTTGTGAACGAGATTTGTTGAAATGATTTTTTTATTTTTTAAATTTTATTATACCACCGTTAATATACAATTACAAGATGTTCATGTTTGAGTTTTGGTTCTACAGTGTTCCAGCACCCATCCCTCCACCTATGCCCATCTCCCATCACCAATGTCCCCACTTCCTTCTCCCTTCTCCCAGCCTGCCTCCATAGTAGGTTCTTTATCTCTCTCTCTCTCTCTCTCTCTCTCTCTCTCTCTCTCTCTCTCTCTCTCTCTCTCTCTCCCTCCCCTTCTCGCTTCCCTTTCTTACACATTGTAGATTGTAATATATTCTAGAATGATTGGTTCCACCTCCGGAGTTGCTCAGGCTATATGACCATACTCGGGCTTTGTTTCAGGCCGGGTTACCCTCACTCAGGGTTATGCTTTGTTAATTTTTTTTCTTTTTCTTTTTTGGGTTGCCTGGCAAGCTACCTGTGTCGTATTTGATATGCCAAATACCAGTATCAATTATAGACCTCATTCCCATGACCTGATGGAATGGTTTGAGGCTCTTTATATTCCTGGAGCAAGTAGATGCCCTTGGGCTCTACTAGCATGAGACAGTTCATATGGAGATGTTACTGGTGCCCGCTTGAGCAAATCGATGATGAACGGGAAGACAGTGATACAGCCATACAGTTTGATGTACTGCATGGCCGCCCGGATGGCAGCTCTCCCCAGCCTGTCTGAGTCTCTGCATCATGGCTGAAAGCCCCTAGGCAGTTTGTGGGCGGGGCCACCAGGCCTCTGGGATGGGCCAGAGAAGGGATTGGGACCCCAGCTCCATCTCCAGTAACGTCCGGTGACTTCCGCCTCCAAGAGCTGCCTACCTGGGCTCAAACTCGGCTGCTCTGAGCTGGTCTTGAGATCAGCGTCTCTCTTGGGTGGGTTCTGATGTGCTGTGGGGTCCAGGATTGCAAAAAATGGTGACTGTTCTGGTGAGTGCATCTCTTCTGGCTGCTTCCAAGGCCCCTCATCTGGCTGCTTCCAAGGCCCCACAGAGGTGATGGGCTAACACCCAAAACCCATCATTCCTCCTGGGAGCCTGCCTGCCTCATGGTCAGTTGAGAGCCGGATGGCAGCTCTCCCCGACGTGTCTCTGAAATGAGTGTTTTTTTTTTTTTTCTTTTTGTGTCACACTCGGCTATGCTCAGGGGTTACTCCTGGCTCTGCACTCAGGAATTACTCCTGGCAGTGCTTGGGGACCATATGGGATGCCGGGAACCGAACCCGGGCCAGCACAGGCTGGCGTGCAAGGCAAACGCCCTACCCGCTGGGCTATCGCTCTGGCCCTGAAATGATTTTTAATTAGTGTTGTTTTATCACTGGAACAAAACATGAAATTTTCAGAAAGAATTTTAGTTTTATTTATTTATTTATTAATTCATTTACTTATTTATTTTTGCTTTTTGGGTGACACCCAGTGATGCTCAGGACTTACTTATGGCTATGCATTCAGGAATCACTCCTGGTGGTGCTTGGAAAACCATGGAATGCTGTTGATTGAAACTGGGTTGGCCGTGTGTAAGGCAAATGCCCTACCTGCTGTACTATTGCTCACAAATGTAAACACAGTGCTTGGACTTTTATTCCTTTTGCATAACCTAAGTTGTAAATAAAATATTTAATAAATACAGAAAAATAAAACCAAAATACTTAATTATTAATTGTTATTATGGAATATTACTTTTGGTATCTAACATTAGCATCATTTAAATTCGGAAAGAATTTTTAAGTAGGACCTTTTGTTTCATATTTTAATGACTTTTTATATAGGTATAGCCATAGTGCTGAAGTTCAAGTTCGACTTCAATTCTTGACTTGTGTGTTTTCAACTCTGGGATCACCTGATCATTTCAGTGAGTTTCTTTTTAATTTAATGTTTTAATCCATGTTTATTTAGTCTAAATTGATTCTTGAAAATATCCATCTAAATGTGCTCAGTGTTTTTTACAGTTCTATATAATGATTATTCTCAGAATGTCTTCTCAGAATGTATGATAATGTGATTATGACATTGATAAATTCTTTTTCACTTATAAAATGCCACTTTCCTAATAGATTAAACAATTCATTTCAAGAAATACTTGAAATAGGAGAACATACCATATTTGTTCAACGTTTCTTTACTTACCTTTGGCTATAGGCTCTTCTTACTACTTCTAGTTGGATATTGCAATTGTTTTTGTACCTGGGGGGCTAACTTGGCCAAAATTGCTTGTTTCATAGATAATGGAGTAATTTAGAAACTATGGTTTTACTTAAATGAAAAGCAGTTTCATTAATAGATGGTCTTTTTTTTTTTTTTTTTTTTTTTTTGGCTTTTTGGGTCACACTCGGTGATGCTCAGGGTTGCTCCTGCTTCTGCACTCAGGAATTAATTACTCCTGGTGTGCTCAGTGGACCACATGGAATGCTGGGAATTGAGCAGTGTAGCAAATGCCCTAGAGCTGGACTAATGCTCCAGCCCCCCACATCTATATTTCTCGATGTATTGCAGTTGTCTCTTTGATTCATCAGAAGCATTTTTTAAAGAGTTTTTAACTTTATTAAAACACCGTGATTTACAAATTTCTTCACAGTATAGTTGTCATAAACACTCATTGTTCAACACCAGTCCCATCACCAGTTTGCCCATACCACCACTAGAAGCCACAGCCTCCCACCCATCCCCCATCCCCACACCAGCTCCCTAGCCGGCTGCAATCACATTGGTCATTGCTGCTTATATGTGGGAAAGGTTTTGGTAAAGACCTGATATCAGTGTTAAAATGGAGCTGTATCTGTTGTGCCTCTGGTCAGTCTCCCTGGAGTTACTCCGAAAGTCTCGGTTCATGGTGGTTGGTGAATGGCATCTGCACAGCTCACAGGCCTTTTTTTTAAAAGAATTTTTAAAAATAAATGCTTATGGATATTTGGTGTTTGTCTCCTACTTGCATAGAATGAGCTTTGAACTTGGTATCCATGTTAAATCTTTGCTAATTCCTTAGCTTTTGGATCCCTACGATCATTTAAATTGTACTGTAATGAAATACTGGTTTTTTGGCATTTCCAAAATAGTGTTTCTGGGAGCTATGTGATACATGTTTTTAGATGGTTTATGAATTTCATATTTTATATAGATTACGTAAAATCTTTTAAATTTTTTAATAAAGTATCCATTTATTTTCTAGACACATTAGTGTTTTTAGTTCATTTACTTTAACAGAGATGTTGTATGTACTATGATTTAGACCATGTCATTTTTCTTTAGGGTTAAGTTTAGAACAAGTTGACATTTTATGGCATTGTTTAGTGGAAGATTCTGAGTGTTATGATGATGCTCTACATTGGTTTTTAAATCAAGTTCGAAGTAAAGATCAGCATGCTATGGGGATGGAAACCTACAAACATCTTTTCTTAGAAAAGGTAGGTAATTTTATTTCCTGATAGATTATTACTTCTTCTCTATATTTTGTTTTTAACTCTCAAAATACAAACTATGAACTGTATTTTTCCCCTTTGGAAATTAAAAAAATAGACAAATGTACTCTTCTTCCAGAGGTTCCTGTGTAATTTTGTTTTTTAATGTTTCTTTATAAATGAATATTTTTGTTTTGTTTTGTGCCACACTTTTCCGTGTTTTGGGCTTACTACTGTTTCTATGGTCATGGGTCATTGCTGTCAGAGTTGGAGGGTCTGGAGGTTGGGGTACCATATGGGGTATTAGGAATCAAACCCTGATTTTTATTTTATTTTATTTTATTTTATTTTATTTTATTTTATTTTATTGTGTCACTGTGCAATGGACCATTAAAATGCTGTTCTTGATTGGGTTTCAGTCATAAAGTGTTCCAACATCCATCCCTCCATTAAAATTGGATATGGTCTTGACACTTTAAAAAATTAAATGGTTGAATTTCAATCAGTCTTTTGAAAGGTATAGTCTGACCTCTAGATTTATATTTCTTGTTCATTCATTCATTTATTCATTCATTCATCTATTTATTTGTCTGTTCATTCATTTATTTATCTGTTTATTCATCTGTTTATTTATTTATCTATTTATTTATTTTTTTTTTTTTTTTTTTTTTTTGGATCACACCCGGCAATACTCAGGGGGTTTCTCCTGGCTCTGCACTCAGGAATTATTCTTGGTGGTGCTTCGGTGGACCATATGGGAGGCCGGGGATCGAACTCAGGCCGGCCGGGCGGCATGCAAGGCAAATGCCCTACCCGCTGGGCTATTGCTCCGGCTCTATATTTCTCTTTTAGAATGCCTTTTTATAATTTTTATTTTAGTTTTTTTGGACCACACCCCACAGTATTTGGGGTTACTCCTGGCTCCATGCTTCCAGGAATTACTCCTGGCAGTGGCTGGGCACTGTATGGGTTGCCAGAGATTGGACCTGGGTTAGCTACATGCAAAGCAAGTGCCCTACTCACTGTGCTATCTCTCCAGCCCCTAGAATGGAATTTTCTGAAACAGCATAGATATAAAGATATTTTTCTTTTTAAAAAAGAAACCTGGGATTTATTTTTTGCCGGAAACCTGGGATTTATTTTTCAATCCAATTTTTGTCACTTCATCAAATGCCACAGCTGGTTATGGTGATGAATATGCCTTTGAATTTTGACACATCAGTGATAAAACAATAGACATTTAAATTTGTGATTGTTTTTGAGGGTATGGAAGGCTCTCTGTGAATTCAAAACTTTAGGATATGATTGGGTAATATGAATGAAATTGGTAAGTAAATTATATCCCTAGATTCAGGACAGATGGATAGGCAGGCCTCCCGGTACCTTAATGTTAAGCCACCAGTTGTACATAAACTGTGTGGGTAGTAAGTGTATGGCATACAGATGATGAACGCTGTGTTAATTGTCTTTGACTTGGTACATCATGAAAATAGAGGACTTGAATAACATTTTGACTTACTATTTGAAATTTTCATATTACCACTTAAAATCTGAAGTGTCATGTATTTCCTTAAATAATAAACTAGCTGAAAAAGATTTTCTTTTTGTCAAGATGCCACAGCTAAAACCGGAAACAATTAGCATGACTGGCTTAAACCTATTCCAGCATCTCTGTAATTTGGCTCGATTGGCTACAAGTGCCTATGATGGTGGTTCAAACTCTGAGGTATGGATTCAGACTTGTCATTGTTAACTTGTATAGATTTTCTTTGAATTGAATAGTTTACTAACCTTTCAGTTTACGATGGGAGGTTTTGCCTTTTTTTTCCAGCAGGCTGGGGGGCGGGGGAGTGAAAACCTGGTAATGCTCAGGGCTTAGTCCTGGCTCTGCACCCAGGAATCAGTTCTTGCAGTGCTCAGGGGACCATATAGGATGCAAACTAGGCTCCGTAACCTACTGCTGAAAATGTTTTTTTTTTCCCCCTTTCTTTTTTGGGTCACACCCGGCAATGCTCAGGGATTTCTCCTGGCTCTGCACTCAGGAATTACTCCTGGCGGTGCTCGGGGACCGTATGGGATGCCGGGGATCGAACCCGGGCGGCATGGGCCGGGTCACGTAAGGCAAACGCCCAACCCTCTGGACTATTACTCCGGCCCCCTGAAAATCTTTTTGACCCTATTTTTTTTTTTTTTTAAGTTGGTTTCTGAAAAGTTGTGTAAAGGAAATTTGTAATATTTTATGACAGGTCACCTAGAGTGTGCCCAATGGAAACTTAATTAACAGTTATTGATTAATAGGGAAGAGACCATCAACATCTTTAGTCCACAAAAGCTTTGATAATAAGGTTGTTTTGTCATGGTAAAAGGATTTATGTTAAACCTAAGTTTTAAGTTATTTGTTGTAGGCTTTTTGTTATTCTTGGAAAACTCTTTGCTGGTAACAAAAACCAAAGAGTTTATCAAACTGGAAAACAGTTTGTTGGTAACTTCTGTTTAGAAATAGAATCTCCCTAAAACATCTCTGATTATGAGGCATGATGGTACAATTCATTGACCGAAACTTACCTTAGAGTTATCTTAGAGTTCTGCTTGCCTACTTGGGTGGCCTAAGGTTTTGTTGAATACATTATTTCTTCTCCTAACACACACTTAATTTTGGTTTATTTTTTTTTTTGTTTTTTTTTTTTTTTTGCTTTTTTGGGTCACACCGGCGGCGCTCAGGGGTTACTCCTGGCTTTGCACTCAGGAATTACTCCTGGCAGTGCTCGGGGATCATATGGGATGCCGGGGATCGAACCGGGCCGGCTCAGGCCGGCTGCGTGCAAAGCAAGCGCCCTACCCGCTGGGCTACCGCTCCGGCCCCTATTTTTTTAGTTTTTGAACCTCACCTCCTCGTGCTTAGGGGCTTACATGTAAGACAAGTTACCTACCTATTCACTGTACTCTCTCTTTCTGCCCAACATGACTTTCATTCATTTACCTGTTTTCATATTTTTATTAACTAATTTGCAAAATATTTCAACACTGGTGTCAACTTGCTTCCTCCAGTATTTTGTACTTACTGTATTTTATGTTTTGGATATTGAGCCATACCTGGGGAAGCTCAGAGGTTACGTCTCACTGTGTACTTTGGAATTATTCCTGTGCTGTGTCCATGTGAGATGTAGGGGTTTTGAACCTTGATCAGCAGGTGCAAGATAGGTGCCCTACCTGCTGTACTATCACCCGGCCCCATTATTTTAAAGTATTTCTCTTTTTTTTAATTTTAATTTTTTTAAATTCCCCTTTGTTTGAGCACTGTGATTTACAAAGTGCGAAGTTTTTCACAGTACAGTTGTTACAAGCATTCATCATTCAACACCAGTCCCATCATCAGTGTGCCCCCCACATTTTTTCTGTCTCCCCACCCCCATGCCTGCTCTCCTAGCCTGCCCTAATTATACGATTATTGCAACATATAAATGGTAATGGTATTGATAAAGTCATAAGCCTTTCTTGATTGTTACATGCGAATTTAGTTCATCATTATTTCAAGTTTTTGCAACTACTGTTTGGACCTGTCTGAGCCTATTCTAAATAATCTAACTTATATAGCTTTGTTAGAGCTATTTTACTAAATAGGATCAAGACATAATCTTAAAAGAAGGTTAATAGTGATTATTAAATCTCACCCTGGACTCATTGGGCCATCTGATTCCACTTTGTAAGAAACTACTGCTATGTTCTTAAAGAGTAGATAATTGTGCCTGCACACTAAAAATTGTGCCTACGCACTGGTGTTTTTTTCCCCCCTTGTTTTTGAGATTTCATGCAGCAGCTCTGGTATTATGTCTGCAGTTTGTTGGTCTCCTTGGAGATTTCTAGGTGCATGTCTGAACCATGGCTGGAGTGAGGTTGCAGTGGCACTGTGGGGAGTTCTGGGTGCAGCCATGTAACCTTCTGGAGGGTGGGACTTGGGGAGGAGGACCC
The DNA here is from genome assembly GCA_021461705.1 of Cryptotis parvus. Classification (NCBI taxonomy): domain Eukaryota; kingdom Metazoa; phylum Chordata; class Mammalia; order Eulipotyphla; family Soricidae; genus Cryptotis; species Cryptotis parvus. The sequence goes on along the minus strand of JAJIBD010010780.1, from coordinate 53,380 downwards.
GAATCCCAGCTCCAAGAGAGTCCACAGGAATCAACCGCAGGTGACCACATACCTGAGTTTGAAAAACTGCTTTTCATGGATGGGGCTCTTTGGAGCAGTGGAGTCCAGACTGGGAAATAGCTGCAATTGAGAGTGGTGGTCTCTGGCTGTTGGGGCTTTTGTTGAGACGGGCCCATCCGCCCTCTGGATTGCCCCATTTTCAGCCTATTGCTGTGGGATGGGCTGGTATCAAATCTGTACTTTGTTGGTCCTCTGGGAGATTTCTAGATGCGTGTCTGATCCATGGTTGCCGGCCCGGGTTCGATCCCCAGCATCCCATATGGTTCCCTGAGCACTGCCAGGAGTAATTCCTGAGTGCAGAACCAGGAGTAAGTCCTGAACGTTGCCAGGTGTGACCCAAAAAAAAAAAAAAGGAGTTCTTTTAAATACTGTATAGGATTTTAAAAGCTCTGGTATGTCTGACTTAAACTTATTCAGTCTTTTGATCATTTACATGGTCTTATAATAAAATTGATGAATGCCATCATTTTTTCTTTGCAGCTTTGTGGCATGGACCAATTTTGGGGCATTGCTTTAAGAGCACAATCCGGTGATGTCAGTCGAGCAGCTATCCAGTACATTAATTCTTATTATATTAATGGTGAGTAACTTGATATACTGTTCCTAGAAGGTGCATTATGTTTTTATTTCCTTTTTAAAGTCTTTATTGTCTTTTCAATGTATTTCCATTTCCATATGGAATTTCAGGGGGTAGATTCATGCCTCTATGTATGCATAGTTATTACTCCCCCTACTGCTCAAAAGATACTCTTAATTTCTCGTATATGTTTTCTTTCCTTTATTTTTGTTAACTGGCACCAGTTTTTCTAAATCTAGAAGTTAATTTTGTTGCCTGCTCCTGGTTTACTAGTTTTATTCATACTATACATATGGGTAAAATCTCTAATAATTGTCTTTCAGTTAAATTATGTCACTTAATCATCAAATTCTGTCTACTAAATACACTTTAAAGTTCATGATTACATTTTTTTGATGGGAGACTAGTATTACATTGAGTATCTCCCAGGGCATTTTTAGCTAATCATTGTTGATGGTTTTAGGTAATTTCTAGTTGTTTTTTTTCTCTCAAATACAGTTAAATATCAACGTAAAAGTACAGTGCCATGTATGAGGCCTTGGGCTTATCTCTCACTGCAAAAGAGAATCTTTTATTTTTAAATTTTCTTCTTTTTTGCATTTTGGGTTACACCGGTAATGCACAGGGATTACTCCTGGCTCTGCACTCAAGAATTGCTTCTGGTGGTGCTCGAGGGACCACATGGAATGCCAGGGCTCTAACCTGGGTTGGGCACATGCAAGGCAAACGCCCTGCCGTCTGTGCTATTGCTCAGGCCCCTAAGTTAAGTTTTGTTAATTTCACTTTTAATCCCTTCATATATCTCCTCTGTATACTTTTTTGTTGTTGTTGCGGAGGGTGGGGGAGTCGGTGCACCTGGAAGTGCTCAGGGCTGACCCCTGATTCCATACTCAGGGATCACTCCTAGCGGAGTTTGAGGGACTAAATAGGTTTCCAGCCATTAAGCTTCAGTCGGCTGCATGCAAAGCAAGCTCCCTAATCACTATACATCTCTTTGGCCTCTTTTCTGTGTTTTCTAATTTTCCATGTTATTTGATCACTAAATAACACTTGAGGTGTTGCTGATGTGGCTGTGGTGCCTGGTTGTGTCAGCCAGGAGACAGGCTTAGTCTACATCCAGGGCTCTGCCCTGTGAGCCCTGGATGGTTGATGGTCTGATATAGATCAAGATTGTGCCCTCCTTGGAATTAACCCAGAGCCCGGCAGAGCCTGGCAAGCTACCCGTGGTGTATTCAATATGCCAAAAACAGTAACAATAATGGGCCTTATTCCCAATAAATGGAGACATTGCTGGTGCCTGCTTGAGCAAATTGATGAACAACGGGAAGACAAGTGATACAAGTGATCAATGTAATATTTTAATTGAATCACCATGAATTTCAAAGTGCAAAATTACTTGTAACTGGGGTCTGGAGCTATAGTACGATAGGGCCTTTGCTCAGCACTGCGACCTACCTGGATTCGGTCACTGACCATCCCATATGGTCCCCTGAGTGCAGAGCCAGAAGTAACCCATGAGCATTGCCAGGCATGACTCAAAAAGAAAAAGAATTATTCATGATTTTCATATTCTAACTATTGTCTTAGGGCATTTTTTATTCCCCCCTTTTTTTTTAACATCCTTTATACATGTATAAGAGAGCTCACTCTGTCCCTTTCTGATTAACTTAACATAATACTCTCCAGGTGCATCCACATAGCAGCAGATTGCATGGCTTATCTTTTCTTAGTTATGTATGTAGTATTCCATTGTGTATATTCACCCATAGTTTTGCTTTTTTCCCCCTTTTTTGCCAGTTATCGTGAGCACTTGGGTTGTTGCCAGATTTTGGCTAGTGCTGTAGTGAAAACAGGGAATGCATATGTCTTTTCTCATTACATTTTTGGCCCTTGGGATATAAACCAAGGAGTAGAATTGTTTCATCGTATGGAAGCTCAGTTCCTAATATTTTGAGGAATATCTATATTGCTTTCCAAAAAAAGCTGAACAATGCGGTTGTGGGACAGGGCTGGTTCAAAGAACAAACAGAAAGGCAAGCCCACTTTGCATTCCTACTGGCATTCCTACTGGCAGTGACAAGGATACCTTTGCCCTTTGTCCATGCCAACACTGGTTGCTATTCTTTCTGATGTGTGCTGGTTTCTCTGGAGTGAAATGATACCTCATTAGTGATGCAGAACATTGTTTTCATGTTACTTTGGACCATTTTTATTTCTCCTTTGAGTAAGTTTCTGTTCATCTATTCTCACCCGTTTTTGATGGATGGGTGGGATGTTTTTCTCTTGTAAAGCATTGCATTATATGTTTTGGGTATTAACCCCGGAGGGCAAATGGTCCTATATACTAATCATTTCCTTTGAGGTGCAGCAGTTCCTTAATTTAATGTCCTACTTGTAAATCTTTGCTTCCACTTGGTTGGCTAAGGGTGTTGTCTCGTTAAAGATGCTTCTAGCTTCGATGTCATAGAGAGTTCTGTCTACATTTCCTCTATTTATTTTAGTGGATTCAGGTCTGATATTGATGTCTTTAATCTGTTTTGATTTTGTTTTTAAACATGGTACTAGAAAGAGTTCTGAGTTCAATTTTTTGCGTCTGGCGAACCAGTTTTTCCAACTCTTCTTATTGAAAAGGCTTTCGGTTATCCATTGTGTATATTTTGCTCATTTGCTGAAGATTTGATTTTTGATTCTATTCCATTTGTCTGAGGGGCTGTCCTTATTTCAGCACCATGCCGTTTAAGTACCACTACTTTATAGTACACCTTTTTTTTTTCTGGGTTCACACTCAGCGATGTTTAGGGGTTACTCCTGGCTCTTCACTCAGGGATTACTGTGTTCGGGGAAATTGATGCCTCTCATTTTCTTCTGAAGGATTATTCTGGCCACTCTGGGACTGTGTGTGTTGTTTCATTTGGTTTTCCAAAAGATTGTTCATTTGGTTTTCAGAAAAAAATTTTTTTTTTTGATTTTTCGGGTCACACTTGATGATGCTCAGTGGTTACTCCTGGCTCTGCACGTAGGAATTACTCTGGACAGTGTCTGGGGACTATATAGAATGATGGGGATTAAACCTGGGTCAGGCAGCCAGCAAAGTAAATGCCCTTACTGCTGAACATCGCTCCAGCCCTAAATATTTTTGATCTCAAAATTATGTCATGGGTAGCCTTATAAGGACTAGATCGGATCTATATAGTGCTTTGTGGTATTGCAATTTTGACCATATTAATCCTCCCAGTCCATGGGCAGAGAATGTATTGCTATGTTCTTGGATCTTCATTTCTTTTAGCATTGTTTTACAGTTTTCTTTGTATAGTCCTTTCTCCCCCCCTCTTGTTAAACTGATTACTATGTATTTGATTTTCTCATTCACGGTTGTGAACAAAAAATTTTTTGGTTTGGGAGGGTGTCTCATTTTTATTCCATTATTTGTATATAGAAAAGCCAAGGCCAGAGAGATAATAAAATGGGTAAGACCCATCCATGCCTTGCATGCATCTAACCTGGGATCAATCCTCAGCATCTCTTATGGTTTCCTGAGTACTGCCAGGAATGATTGCTGAGCACAGAGCTATTTTGGCTCTGCTATAAGTAAGCCCTGAGTGCTGTGGGATGTAGCCCTAATTTTTTTTCTTTTAATGGAAAAAGAAAAAAGCCAAGGACTTGTGTGTTGATTTTGTAGACTGCAGTTTTACTATACCACTTTATGAGGAGCCTTTTGGGTAGGGTTTTTTTTTTTTCTTTTTTTGCTTTTTGGGTCACACCTGGCAATGCTCAAGGGTTTATCCTGGCTCTGCACTCAGGAATTACACCTGGAGGTGCTCAGGGGACCATATGGAATGCCGGGATTGAACCTGGACCACATGGAGCTGCTGCGTGCAAGGCAAACGCCCTACCTGCTAGGCTATCACTCCGACCCCTGGATAGTTTTTGGGGTTGATTATGTGTAGTATGATGTCATCCACTAAAAAATGAGAGCTTGACTTCTTTTCCTATCTGGATGTCGTTGATATCTTTTTCTTGCTTAATTGCTATGGCAAGTACTTCTGATACTATCTTGAATAGTGGTTGTGAGAGAGGGGCACACTTGTTTTGTTCCTGTTCTTTTAGGAAAGACTTTCAGTTTTACACCATTGAGTATAAATTTGGCTAAGGGCTTATATGTAGTAAATGGCTTTGACTCTGTTGAGAAACATTTCGACTCTCATTTTGTTGAACATTTCTATCATGAATGGTTCTGAATTTTGTCAAATACCTTTCTGCATCTATTGATATGACCATATGTTCTTAATTTTTTGGTGTTGATTTGGTATATTACATTGATTTAGTCGCATATGTGTTTTTTTTTTTTTTTTGGGTCATTTCTGTCGATGTTCGGTGTCACTCCTGGCTCTGCACTCAGGAATTACTCCTGGAGGTGCCTCGGGGGGACCATATGGGATGCGGAGGATAAAATCAGGGTTGGCCGGGTGCAAGGCAAATGCTCTACCTGCTGTACTATCCCTGCGGCCCCTTACTTGCATATAGTTAAACCCCTGTTTCAATCCCAGTTGCTCATGGTGTATTTGATCTTTTGAAGTGTTGTTATCAATTTGCTAGTATTTCATTGAGGATCTTTGCATCTGTGTTTGTTAAGGATATTGGTTTGTAATTTTACTTCTATTGTGCTGTTTCTTTCTGCTTTTGGTATCACAATATTATTACCTTATCAAAACTCTTTGGGAGAATTTCTGTTTCATAAATTTCCTGAGGGAGCTGGAAAAGCATTGGCAGTAACTCTTTTGGGGTCACACCCAGCGATGCTCAGGAGCTACTCCTGCCTCTGCACTCCAGGAATTACTTCTGGCAGTGCTTGGAACCATATGAGGCTCCAGGGATCAAACCTGGGTCAGCTGCTTGGCAAAAGTAAAGCGCTTGCTGTGCTGTACTATTACTTCAGACCCAGAAGTAGCTCTTCTTTAAACATTTGGAAGAACTCACTAGTGAATTATTCTGGTTTGCGCAATTCTCTCCCCCCCCGCCCCTCCCTCCTCTCCCGTGTTTGGGTCACACCACACAAGTGCTGTGCTCAGGTTATTCCTGGCTCTGCACTCACACCTGGTAGTGCTCGGGGGACCATATTGGTTGCCGGGCATACGAACCAGAACCTTGGTTGGCCATGTGCAAAGCAGCTCCCCTACTCACTGTACTGTAGCTCCGGCACTTGGGCTTTTGTTTTTTGTTTTGGGGGAGATTTTGATTGTTATTTCATTGCCTCTATAGTAATTGGTCTGTTTGGCTGGTTCGGCTTCTTGGTTCAGCCATGGCAGGTTACAGTATTCTTAAGAATTTATCTATTTCTTCCAGCTTCGCGTGCTTCAGGGGCAGGGTTTTCAAAATAATTCCAGGTAATCCTTTTGAGTTTCTGTACTATGTGTTGTGACGTTCCCAATGTCAGTTTATTAGGGTTCTCTTTATTTGTGAGTCTTGTCAATAGTTTATTAATCTGCTCTTTTTTTCCCCCCAAAAAATATACCTCCTGGATTCATTGCGTTTGTTAACTTCTGTTGTTTTTACTTTCTTCTTCCTGCTTTCGTCTCCTTTTGTTGGCCCATTCTTCTTTCATAGACTGTGTGGTTAGTTTATTTATGTGGCCCTTTCTTCCCGAGGAATGCTTGCAAAGTTATGAACTTTACTTTTAACACACTGCTTTTGCTGTGTTTCTTAAGTACTGGTAACTCTTGTTATCTTTGTAGCCATCCAGGCCTTTTTCAGGGAGTTGTTTGCTTAAAATATTGTATTTCAGCCTTTGGCTTTGAGTGTGTGTTTGCCCTTACTATTGTCATCTGTTTAATACATGTAGAAGATTACATTCAGTTTTCTAATCCATCCTGCCACTCTGTCTCTTTAACTGGTGCATATAGGTTGTTGACATTGAGTGAAATTATTGTCAGATTTTTTGGGTCACACCCAGCAATGCTCAGGGGTTATTCCTGGCTCTGCACAGAGGAATTACTCCTGGCAGTGCTTGGCGAGCTCCATATGGGATGTCGCAGAATCTAACCCGGTTGGCTGTGTGCGAGGGCAAACACCCTCCCTGCTGGACTATCGCTCCGGCCCTGGTCAGAGAGTTTTGTGCATCTTTCTGAAGTTTACTGTGTTTGTAAACTTTGTCTTGTCTTTGTGTTGGAGTGCTGGGGAATAAACTTGAGTCAGCCACGTGCAAGGCAAATGCCCTTATTGCTGTACTGTTGCTCTGGAACACTGATTTGTCTTGTCTTACCTTGTCTTCTCTTACCCCTGTAGTTCTTCTTGCAGAGTTGATTTTGAGTATGTGGAGCTCCTGAGGTGTTTATCCACGAAACTTTGTATTGATCCTTTCAGATGTGAATGAACAGCTGACTAGAGTATTCTTTGTGAGATGTACATTTCATTGATTTTTTTTAAACTATATCTCAGTGGGGCTGGAACTATAGTCCAGCAGGTAGGGCATTTGCCTTGCACACAGCCGACCTGGTTCCATCCCCAGCATCTCATATGGAGCCCTGAGCATCACCAGGACTCTCAGGTCCTGCTTGTCAAGAGTTCCAGCCTATAGAGAAGCCTATTTCAAGCCCAGGTATTCTCAAGCCAGAGACACAGATAAACTGGGCCGAGCTGCTACCAGCTCTCCCTGTGCTCCGCTGATCATGAGGTGTCCGGGGGAGGGAGGATGAGTTCTGGCGCTGGCCCACTATCTCCATAGCCTCGGAAGAAGCCAGAGGAACCCCTGCACCATGATGGCAGCCATTTTCAACATCCGGACTCCACAGCTCATCAGGAACTCTACCCAAGAGAAAAGCCGATCTCAAGAACTGCTTATCAGAGTCCCACCCCTATAGAGAAGCCTATTTCAACCCCAGGTATTCTTCAACCAGAGACACAGATTCATGGCGCAGAAGCTGCTACTGGCTCTCCCGTTGCACATGGCTGCTGCGGCTGCGTGGTTCATCATTAAATGAATGAACCGAGAGCCTACCTACTACCGAGTATCCCAGCCGCATGAGAGTATCCCACCTGCATGGCAGAGCCTGGCAAGTTACCAGTGTTGTATTCAGTATGCCAAGTACAATAGCGATGGATCTTATTCCCATGACCTTACCGAATGCTTAAGGCTCTTCCTGTTCCTGTATTGAGTACATGCCCTAGGGCTACACTAGCACACTACAGGACGAATGGAGATATTATTGGTACCTGCTACAGCAAATCAATGAACAACGGGAAGACAAGTGATACAAGTGATACAAACTATAGCCAACTGGGGCTGAAGCTATAGTCCAGCGGGTAGGACATTTGCCTTGCACACGGTTTCAATCTTCCACATCCCATGTGGTCCCCTGAGCATCACCAGGAGTCACTCCTGAGTGCAGAGTTAGGAGTAACCCCTGAAAATTGCCAGGTGTGACCCAAAAAGCAAAAAAAACAAAAAACAAAAAACAAAAAAAAACACTCACCATTGCCTTTGGGCCTACTGGATTTTGTTTTGTATATCAGCTGTGAATTGAATCTTTATATGTAGCTTTCTTCATTGATTGTGCTGCTTTCAGTATTCTATCTCTATCTTTTGTTATTCTGATTAGGTTATTTGTTGGAATCTTTATTTGGGCTTCTTTTAGCTGGTACCCTTTGGGCCTGTTGGATCTGTGTGCATGTGTTCTTTAACTCAGTAATTTTCTTCATTTGGCTTGTTTTCTTGGCCCTCTGCACTTCAACAATTGAATTAATCTCAGTGCTTTTCCATGGTGCCATTTGTTTATTTTGAGACCCCCTTTTCCTCTACCACCCTCAATCTTCTGGTATTATCTGGGGCTTTTTTTTTTTTTTTTTTTTTACTAAATTTTTGGTTGGGGCCTATACCTAGAGATGCTCAGAAGTTACTCCTGACTCTGCTTAAAAATTACACTTGGAGTGCTCAGAGGACTGTATGCCAAGGATTAAACTCCAGGTTGGCCACTTGCAAGGCAACTATCCTACCTGCTGTACTCTGCATTTCATTTTGGAACTCACTGATTTTTGTCCTTAGTGACTGTTACTCTGCTGCTGGAGCTTTCTTCTGTGCTTTTCATTTCTCCTCCCAAATTCCTAAATATTTGGGAGGAGAAATATTGATCCTAAATCTGATCCTAAATCAGAAACAATAGTGTTTCTGATTTTTCTTTTTTTACACTTTCTGTGTTTTCTTGACTGTTCTACTGTTTTTTTCGAGCTCAGTGAACATCACAGTTTTATATGTAAATTTCTTTTCTGGTTTGGTGAAATTTTGTAAATTTTGTAAATTTCTTTTTCTGGTTTCTATTGGTGGTTAGTACTGGTTGAGTCTTTTGCCCTTTCTGTCTTTGGTTAGTGAGTGTCATGGGGTTGTGGTTTTCTTTTCTCCAATGTTAACTGGGGAGGAGAGTTTCCCTTTCTTTGTTCATACCCTTCTGTCTTCAGGAGTTCACTGGGAGACCAGCTGGTTGGTGCCCTCTTTTGCTCTTTGAGGAAGATCTCCTACCCAATTTGTTATTATTAGGTATTTAGAGTTTTATTGCTGTTGTCCAGGAGGTGTTCAATGCCTTTGATCTTTCTCTTACTCTGTCTTTAGCTTTTCTGTGATACTTGCTATCACCACTACCATTGTAAGATTTGGTGAGGGTGGTGTTTGAAGCTAGGTTTAACTGAAGATTAGCAAGATGTGGATAGAGGTAGCCAAACTAGTTTAGTTTATGAGGTTTAGTTTAGGTTAGGTCATATATTAAACTACAGTAGTTTAGTATATGAGTCCAAGGTATTCCCTGTGGAATGTACAAGGAAGATATATGGTTGCGATTTAGCTTTAAATATGCAAATGTCATCTTTTACCATACCCTTTTAGGTAGGGACAGATGTCTCCCTGCTGAGACAGTGACTTGTCTCAGGGGATGCTGAGGTGTATATGGTTCATGGGTTCCTGATATTGTCACCGCCTCCATTCCTATCAGGTAATTTTATTTATACCAGTTTTCATTTCGCTTTGATGTACATGTCTAAACATCTTGTTTTCAGGCAAAACGGGTTTGGAGAAGGAACAAGAATTTATTAGTAAGTGTATGGAGAGTCTCATGATCGCTTCTAGCAGTCTTGAACAGGAATCACACTCAAGTCTCACAGTTATAGAAAGAGGACTCCTTATGCTCAAGACTCATCTGGAAGCCTTTAGAAGAAGGTAATTTGATACAACATTATAACAGTAAATTTAAGACTCATTGCTTTCATGTCCAAATATATTCTTGAAATTAAACTCAAGGTTTTGTTTGGGTCGATATGCTCAATGTGAAGAGTCAATAACATGTAATTTTTATTTGTATATGTGCCATTTTTACTGTGGAATTGGCAATATAGGTTCCGTGAAAATATCGCAGAGCATTAAAAAATCATTAGACTCAGAAGCTGTGCATGAATAAGGATCTTTAAACAAAATTTAATTTCTCAGAAAAATATTACTATGATTAAAAGGCAGAACACCAGTACCAGAATTTCACTAAAACCCTCACCAAGAACATCAGATAATCTCTCATAGTTGAATCAAGTTGAGTCATTTGTTTCATTTGCTTTTTTTTTTCTTCCTGGACTAGGAGACAGTATTTTAATTTTGAATTTCCATTTACCATGGAAACATGATCAAAAAGTTCTGTGTTAATGAATATCTGTATAATTAATTTAGACATACCCTGTGTAATACAGAAATAAAGCAAATTAACATTTATGAATATATCGACTGAATTTAAAGGTGAGTAGATAGTTTTAAGAAATTCTGTTTGTTAAAATCATTAACTGAGTAAATGTAAAAAGTACAAAGAACTGTTGACAGAACTGTTAAAATTAGTAACTTTGGAACAATTGTAGCTTAGTTTGATAATGTAAAAAGTCATACAGTTGCTATTTGATGACACTTAGTTAAAATATCAAAAATAATAAAGACTTTCTACACTTATAAATAACATGGCTCCATATCTTAAAACATTTGGGCACTGTAAAATTCTTTATATTCATAGAATTGCAAATTGAAAATCCTCTTAATTCCGAATGTTTTTTTTAAAGAAGTCTAGAAACTTCATAGAACCTCTATTCAGAAATATTCAGATATGGATGTCTTTATCAAATTCAAGTAGATAGTAATATATAGTATTTAAAATTAGGAGACTACAGAAAATGAAATTTATTCCTACCAGAGAGCCATATCTTCAACCAAATTAAATACGTTCTTTTTTAATATTTACTCTGTGACAGGGTCAGCAGATAACAAACCAGGAAATTCTTTATTTTATTTTATTTTTATTTTATTATAACACTGTGAGATATACAATTACAAAACTGTTCATGACTAGGTTTTACTCATTTAGTATCCATTTCTCATCACCAATGTCTCCTGATTCCCTTCCCCAAGCCTGTCTTTATGGCAGGTACTTTCTCCTCTCTCTCTCTCTCTCTCTCTCTCTCTCTCTCTCTCTCCCCTTTTCATCCCTCCCTCTCTCCTTCTCTTCTTCTTCCTCTCCCCTTCTCTTACACATTGTGTCTTGCAGTACATGCATTTAGGGGTTATCATTGTCCCTTTGCCTGCCTTCAATGCTCAGTTCGAGGCTGTCATTACCATTTCCAACAATTATTAGCACTCTGGTCCCTTCTCTGTCTTACCTAACCACTGACTCCCGCACACTTAGGGTAGATTTCAACCACTGACGGTGACCTCCTGGTCCACGATTTGCCTGGCCTTGGATATTAGTATCATACTATTTTTTTTTGTCCCACAAATAAATGCAGTCATTCTATATCTGTCCTTTTTCCACTGGCTAATTTCACTCAACATGATACTCTCTATGTCTATCCATTTATAGGCAAACTGTATCACTTCGTTTTTCCTAACAGCTGCATAGTATTCCATTGTGTTACATGTACCACAGTTTCTTTTATCCAGTCATTTGTTCTTCGGCACTCACGTTGTTTCCAGATTCTGGCTATTGTGAATAGCGCTGCTATGAACATAGCAGTGCAGATGATGTTTCTGCTGTGTATTTTTTGGGCTCCCAGGGTATATTCCCAATAGTGATATTTGCTGGGTCTAATGGGAGCTCAAAACCAGGAAATTCTTGTTCATTAAGACCCTTAGTCTTTTATAGTGTTATCAGTATTTTAAAATAATTACTTTTAAAATGTTTTAAAGTAGTTTTCTAGAATATATCTAGTTTAATCAGTTTTAATTCAGAAATCCCAGATAAATACTTCAGTACTCATGAAAAGAAATTGTACTGTCCTTGATAATACGTTTTCTATTCATAGTTTTCTAGTTTTGGTGTTTGCTTTAAATTTATATAAATATTAAGTGACAAATACAGGTTAGGAAAAAGATCAAATGAATATTCAGACGAAAAGCCAGTTAAATCTCACCAAGGTATTTTCATGAAAATTTTGTGCATTACTATTATATTAATTACTTATTGTGCCTATCTATATGAATCTAAAATTACTAAAGAATGGTAAAAATACAAAATTGCTGTATGTATAATTGCTATATTAAAGCTATAAATAAAAGTCTTAAGCATTTTAAAGCGATATGGTTGTTTTTGCCCAGTTATACAAACTCACTACTAGGATATCAAGTCCATTTATTTTCTTACTTACCCTCCTTCTATTTGAGAATTTGTGATCAGTTTTAGACATTGATCTCTTTTTTTCTTAAGTAAATTCAGGTACCCTGGATCCTGTCTTCAGCAACCGAAAATCAGTTAGAAAATTGACAAAATTTAGTGAGTGTCATGCTAGATTTGCTTGCCTCCTTTCAGATACTAGTTTCCATAATTATTTTACAATTTTGCAGTCATGGAATCATCGCTCAAAATCTGTTAGACTGGGTAACCTGTCTTTCCTAAAATGTTCTCTGTAAAAAATATTTCTTAATGCCATCTTCTCCTTTTCTGAAATAAAGGATGGACAGCTCACGATTTCATTTACTGGAGTTATTTCTTTCTTTGAATGCCTCCTGCCTCTATAATGTCCTTCCCACAAACTTTATTTATCATAAGGAATTTTGTTTGTGATACTGTCAGGCATTGAACTCAGGACTTCACACAATGCAGAGCATGTGCTCTACTAGACAGTGAGTTCTGTCCCTTCTTCCATTCCTGCCCTGAGAAATACTCATATCGGTAGTTTTCTTTCTCCCAATAACCTTTCTTGGGGTTTTGTTCTGAGCATTTACTTTCTTAATGCATTTTAGTGTTTGTTGTTTTTAGTTATGGTTTAGGTTAGTACTAACAATAGTGTTTCCATGTTTCACATACAAGGCACCGCACCTTCGCCACTACTGCCACCACCACTCCATTGCAATTTGATTCAGAATGTGGAGTCTGAACTTGTTCTGAATTTGTTCTGTAGAGGAAATTGGAATGTGCTACAATTCTGGATTTTTTTCATATTGTAAAACAAAAAAAAATGAAAACCTTTTGTAATATTAAAGTTGTTTAAAGTGATATCTTTTCTGTGTTTGGTTTTTATGTGTTGTAGGTTTGCCTATCATCTTAGACAGTGGCAAATTGAAGGCACTGGTATTAGTAGTCATTTGAAAGCACTGAGTGACAAACAGTCCCTTCCACTAAGGGTTGTATGCCAGCCAGCCGGACTTCCTGACAAGGTAATACAGTTTCATTTACAGATTGATAACATTATCCATTTCCCAAATATCTGTTCTTTTGTATTTTTAAATTGGTTGCATCTCATATTTCAGATGACTATTGAAATGTATCCTAGTGACCAGGTAGCAGATCTTAGGGCTGAAGTAACTCATTGGTATGAAAATTTACAGAAAGAACAAATAAATCAACAAGCTCAGCTTCAAGAATTTGGTCAAAACAGCCGAAAAGGAGAGTTTCCTGGTAAGTTCAACAGTTTAGATTTTCTAGGCTATTAGACTGGTTTTCTTTTTTCCACATTTCTTAAAATAAGATGTTATGTATTAGTGTTTCCCAAAGTGGCCAGTACCACCCAAATGGGAGGCACTGGGACAACATGCTCTCTTAAAGAAGGTAGATTTCCAGAATGGTGCTCTTTTTTCTGCTACGTGTGGCACTATAGTAGATAAATTTAGTAAGTTCTGGAGAATTGCTTATTTTAGCTTTCAACATTTACTTTTTTTAAGACTTCCATTTGTGTTATGACTCCCTGTACCCATGTATGGTAGATTTATTGTATAGTTAAATTTTAGAAGAGATTTAAAGATTCTTCACTAATTTTGCCAATTGGGTAAGCAGAAGTTGGCTTACCCTAATCAGAACAGTGTGACCCTTCAGCTGGAGTAAGATGATTTTCCCAAAATATTTAAATGGGGAGAGTGTATGTCAGGGAGCTTTTTCCTGTTGAAGTCACTGTATTCTTAACCTGTTTTCTCATAAGACCAGTATTTATTTATTTGGTTTTTGGACCACACCTTGCTGTGCTCAGGGTTTACTCCTGCTCTGTGCACGGGTATCAAACATGCTTGGCCTTTGCAAGGAAAGTGCCCAACCCACTGTCCTTCTCTCTAGCCTACCTTCCCACCACCCATTATTTCTTCTTTTAATGAGTTAGATTTTTTAAATTAATAAAATAAAAGGCAACTTCAGATGTTGTTTGCAAGTATTTTTCCTTGTTCGTAAATCCCCACAATTCAACTTCTGGAAGTTAGTGTTAAGCAATTTGGGAGTTACTATTATATTTACTATTATGTTCAAAGTTGCCATATATAAATTTAAATTAGTTAAATTTTACAAAACGTCATTTTCATAGATTTGTTTTTATTTCCTTGGGAGCATATTAAAATACCTTTTTTAAATAGTACCTCTTCTCTTTTTTGTGCATTTCTCCTTTCACCTAGCAAAGGTATTATATAAAAATCCAATTCCCTTACCCTCCAAAAAACCATCATATTCAGCAGTTTGATGCCTGGGACATGTTTGATTCTTAGAGTTAGCAGCAGTATATTTGAGAAGGTTTTTTTAATTAGCTTGATGCCCTGCCTTCTGTTTTCATCATTCCTCTTTTCTCAGAAGCTGTTACTGAATTTCATTGGGTTAAGTTTTTATATTTTTAGGATTAAGTTTTTATAGTTAGTGATATCTTTGGCTTTATTTTGAGACCTTCCTTTGACTTTTCCATTTTTGCTGGCATTCTTTTAATATCTAAAAGCTCTTTTGTACTCTGAATATTCCTTTTTTATAATTTATATACATTTTGGGGGATATGACCATTTCCCCTTTATTATAGTATTAAATCCATACTGATAATGACTTTGTATTTAGTTGTTTAACTGAGAATGAAATTATTTTCTTTCGGTCTGAATTTCAGTCTTTTTATCCTCTTTTGATGTATAGATTCTAGTTTACCTTTTGTGCATGTGTGTGTGTGTGTGTGTGTGTATTTGTGTCTGTCTGTTGTGTTTGTTTTATTTTAACATTTTTTTAAAAATGGGCTTGAGCAATACTACAGCCTTGCACGCAACCAAGCTGGGTTTGAACCCTGGTACTCCATTTGGATCCCTCAGTACCTCTGAGTATTATCCAAAACCCCAAAAAATAAATCCAGTAAAAACAATTTAACATACCACTGCTGGTGCAGGCATTACTCCAGACTTTGTACTCAGGGATCACCCCTGCCAGTGCTCAGGAAACCATTTGTGGTGCCTGGGATCAAAGCCTGATTGACTCTCTGAAAGGCCAGTGCCCTACTCACTATACTAGTTTATGGTCCCTCTCTGAAAGGCAAGTGCCCTACTCACTATACTAGTTTATGGTCCCTGATAAAGAAAATTTTAAGTATTTGCCATTATAGGAAACATAATTTTCTTTCTGAACACTTATTAGTTTTTAATTTGTTTAGTTTTTATGTACTAATTTGATGGAATTTTCTGGTTTATTAAAAAAATATTATGTAAGGTGGGGCCAGAGCGATAGCCCAGCGGGTAGGGCGTTTGTCTTGCACGCGGCCGCCAAGCCGGCCTGGGTTTGATCCCCGGCATCCCATATGGTCCCCCGAGCACCACCAGGAGTAACCCCTGAGCATCGCCGGTGTGACCCAAAAAGCAAAAAAAAAAAAAAAAATTATGTAAGGGGCAAAGGAGGTAGTGTAAAGTGATAGAGTACTTGATCACTTGAATCCCGATATTCATTGATTTCCTCCAGTGGGCACCAGTAACATTTCCATTGGACCCTATCATGTGTCAATGTAGCCCAATGGCATCTAGTTGATTCAGGAATATGAAGAGCCTGAAATCGTTCCTTCAGGGTTTTGACAAAGGACCTTGTAGGTGTGCAGCCACATGATCTTTTGACATCCCATGGGATCCAGTCGGTAATGGCTCTAGACCAGCGGTCATCTCCAAATCGCATTACATGTCTAGCCCATCTGATTTTCGATGCTTTGGCAAACGAGACAGCATCCCTAACTCTGGAACAGCGACAGAGGTCGGAGCTCCGATTCCTTCTCTCACTTGAGTGAGGCGTGATATTCCAAGCATAGCTCTTTCGATTCCTCTCTGGGAGGCCTGAGTAGCATTCTCATCCTGCTTTCGTAGGGCCCAGGTCTCTGAGGCGTATGTTAATGCAGGGAGAACGGTGGAGTCGAAGAGATGTGCCCGGAGCCGGAGGTTCTTTGTCCTTTTTAGCTATTTCTCGATGCCTTTGAAGGCATTCCATGCCACTCTCTTCCTCTTGCGCAGCTCAGGTTTTAGGTTGTTCGTCATGTTGACTTCTCGACCTAGGTACACATAACTGCTTGCATTCAGAGATGTCTGTTCCATTGAGAGTGAATGGGGCCTCTGGAACTAGTTCTTTTTTCCTGAACATTGTTTTGTTTAGATTCAGCTGTAGACCTATCTTTCCACATTCTCGGTTGAAGTCAGCCAGCATTTGTGCCGCTTGGCTAATGCTTGGTGTTATTAGAACGATATCATTGGCAAAACGGAGGTGGTGTAGTTGCCAGCCGTCTATCTTCACTCCCATTCCTTCCCATTCTAATTGTCGCACGATGTTCTCAAGGGTGGCGCTGAAGAGTTTTGGTGAAATGGTATCAACCTGTCGAACCCCTCTTTTGACATCAATGATTCCTTCCTTGTAGAATGGTGAGATCCTGGTGGTGAACCCATAATACAGCTCATGAAGGATCTTGATGTATTGGGTTTGAACGCCCTGTTTGGCTAGAGCTTCGAGGGACTGCTTCAGTCTCCACAGAATCAAAGGCTTTCTGTAAATAAATGAATGTGAGACAGAGCGGCATCTTATACTCCCTACAAACCTCAGTGAGCTTGGTTACCGTGTGGATATGGTCGATTGTGCTGAATCCTTTCCGGAAGCCAGCTTGCTCGCATGGTTGTCCTTCATCTAGTGTTCTGCCAATCCTGTTCAGGATGATTCGAAAGTGAACAGCTTGTAGATGATGGACAACAGGCAGATGGGGCGATAGTTGCCGATGTCGTGAATGTCTCCCTTCTTGAACAGTATAACTGTCCTGCTGGTTTTTTCCATTGGGAGGGCACCTTGCATTTGGACAGATAGTGTGTGAAGAGCCGTGGTAGTGTGTGAAGAGCTGAGCTAGTGTATTGATGAGTACTGACGGCAGATTCTTCAGGTGTTCGGGTCTGACTTTGTCTGGGCCTGGTGTTGTTCCCTTCTTTACCAATGAAATGGCATGTCGGATTTCAGAAGGGAGAATGTTGGGAATGACATATTCATCTTGTTGGGAATGTTGGGAATGACATATTCATCTTTGGCGGAATTTGGTTTGTGGGCACGTGGACGTGGCTATCAGAGATCTGTGTAGAAGTCATGGATAATCTTCTTCATTGCCTTTCTGGAAGATGTGATAGATCCATCAGGATGTCGGAGGGCAGTCATCTTGGTCTTACAGTTGGTGAAGGACAGACGGGCGGTGCGAATGCTTTTCCCGGCTTCTGCTGCATCTTCCAGTATTTCTGCTTTTCTCTCTTTGAGTACATGGCTGTTATTTCTAGAGCCCTGGCTTTGGTTCCTTGGTTCCTGGAAGTTCTGGTTGGATCGTCAGCATATTCCCTCAAATACCAAACTGGGAATAGCCCCTGAGCATTACCAGGCATGATTAAAAAAAAAAAAAAAAACCCGTTAATGAGGGACTGGAGAAATAGCACAGCAGGTAAGATTCTTGTAATGCATGGGACCAACCAGGTTTTTTTTTTTTTTTTTTTTACTGTTTCCACTATTTTAATGGACTGTGCGGCCGCTTGCGACCTGGGCTCGAACTGGTTTTGCTCTGTTAATCTGGTCGTGAGGCAGTTTCCCAGCGTCCGGACAGCGAAAATGGTGGCTAGTGTGATGGACGAAGTCTCATCCAGCTGCTTCCGGGACCCCCAGAGGTGACGGGCCCACTCCCAAAACCCGTCCAGCCCTCCTGGGGGTCCCATAGTCAGCTGGCCCGGGCGAGCCGAGTTCCAGCCTCCCCAGCCGCCTGTGAGCCTCTTCATGCTATGCCAACCAGGTTTGATCTCCATATTCCTATTAGTCCCCTCTACTCTGCCAGGAGGGATCCTTGAGTGCAGATCCTGACAGGAACAAGGTTTGAGCACAGCAGGTAGTAGAATGTGGCCCCTCAAAAAGAAAGAAATTAAATAAGCTAACTTTTTTTTTTTTAAAGGAGGCCTCATGGGACCTGTCAGAATGATTTCATCTGGACATGAATTAACAACAGATTATGATGAAAAAGCACTTCATGAGCTTGGTTTTAAGGATATGCAGGTACATAATAATGTGGTTTGAGTTTCATTCATGTACATTATAGTGAATAGTCAAAGGCACAATCCAAAAAAGTTAATATTTTTCTTCTATTAAAATTGTTAATTAAGTTATTTTATGTGTAAGAGATTTAGTAAGCCTATAACATAATATCTCTGTTGTATGTTGTTGATTTTCCACTATTGCTCCTATTTTATAGATGGTGTTTGTATCTTTGGGTGCACCAAGGAGAGAACGGAAAGGGAAGGTGTTCAGCTACCAGCTTCTTGCCTACCTCCCCCTCAGAAGGACAACATTCCAATGCTTTTGCTTTTACAAGAACCTCACTTGACTACACTATTTGACTTATTAGAGATGCTTGCATCATTTAAGCCGCCCACAGGAAAAGCGGCAGTGGAAGATAGTGAGGTGATTATACAAAATTCATTCACTCAGAGTCTCTTCACTTTTTTGTTGAATTGAAATTTTCTCTATGTTTTCTTTATAAAATCTAGGAACCCAGTGATTACTTTGTTAGACATTGAGGTCTTTAATATGATTTAGGCATTCTGTTAAAAGTATTGTTTTAGTACAAGGATCAAAATACCGTTCGTTAAATATAGTGGCGAAGACAGATCATTGACACACTCAACACTTTCAGATAAATTTATCATTTTTGACAGAGGTAGCAATTAAGACTGATACATGTGTTTAAGGGGTGGTGATAAAGAGTTATTTGTATATCATTTGATCATGAAAGAATTGGAGAACTCTAGAATGGATGGAAAGGGGTTAGCTGAATAAACAAACCAATTGGATGCCCTGTTGATTCCACTTGTCCTATGAATCGCTTTTAAACGTGTGGCAGATTGGAAGAGAGTACAGCAGTTGGGGTACTTTTCTTACATGCAGCTGACATGGGTTTGATCCCCTGCATCTCATGGTTCCCGAGCAACTCAGAAGTATTCCTGAGTGCAGTGGTAGGAGTAAAGCCAAGCACCTCTGGGTGAGGCCCAAACACAAACAAATTAGATTGAGTGGCAAATAAAATAGTGATGCTTTGGTGACTTCACCTATGTTAAGCAATTATATTTCTTTTTTACCAAGAATGTTTCTAAAATATGTTTGATTGTCTGTGCATTGGTAGCGACTGTTTTTGTCTTGTACTTTTTACAGCATAATTTTACCATTTTTTTGGCATATTCTTAATTCCCTAAGAAATTTCATTTTTCAAGGAGAAAAATGGTATGTGACTATGCATCTCCATTTTCTCGCTTTTAATGTTTAAGCCCCGAATACTTTTGGAGATGGAAATGAATAATAGTATTATTGATAGTTTGTTTTAGTAGTATTATAAACATATATTTACACTTCCACTTTAGATGTTTCCTGAGGAAAGTGGCCATACTTTAGAGCTTACCTTTTTTTTTTCTTTCAGAAAAATTTTCAGCAGCAAATTTTCACTTTTCAACTATTCCCAAAAATTGAACTTAAGTTTGAATTTTTTAAAAACTGTTATCTTGATAAGCCTTTGTTCTTTTTTGTGTAGAGCTTAAGATGTGAAGAACTTCATCTTCATGCAGAAAATCTCTCTAGACGTGTATGGGAGTTACTGATGCTTCTTCCTACATGTCCTAACATGTTGATGGCATTCCAGAATATCTCAGATGAACAGGTAAGTCAACGAATTTTGTTACTCTTCTGTAGGGGATATAATTGTCATTTGTTGATGAGTCAGTATCTCAAGTAAGACCATAGAAATAGTATAGGGGTTAAGGCATCTGGCTTGCACACAACTGACTGATGTGATTCCTGCACCAACCCAAGAGAAACATCTGAGTAGAGAGTCAAGAATAAGCTCTGATCACTACTAAGTGTAGCCTCAGGGCCTTCCCTATGTTTCCCCCATACAAGCCATTCCCAAACAGTATAGTTAAAAAATATTTTAGTCAAAGCATGATAAGAACTAGAGAGGTGGGGTCGGAGCGATAGCCCAGCGGGTAGGGAGTTTGCCTTACACGCGGCCAGCCCATGCCGGCCCAGGTTCAATCCCTGGCATCCCATATGGTCCCCGAGCACTGCCAAGAGTAATTCCTGAGTGCAGAGCCAGGAGAAAACCCCTGAGCATTGCCGGGTGTGACCCCAAAAAGAAAAAAAAACAAACCAAGAACTAGAGAGGGCCCTGTCTGAGGCTGGAGTGCATGGCATTTTCTCACTGGGCTCCTGTAGGACCTGCAAGAATTGTCAGGTCCATTGTAGCAAGAACTTGCTTCACAGGGGTTTGCCTTCATGGGCCGGAGCCCATGAAGTATTCGGGTGTAGGGCATTTGCCTTGTACGCTTCCAACCTGGGTTTGATCCCGGCATTCCATATGGTTCTCTGAGCACTGCCAGGAGTAACTCCTCAGTGCAGAGCCAGGAGTAATCCCTGAGCATCACCAGGTGTGGCCCAAAAAAGCAAAAAGAAAAATAGTTTGCCTTCAAAACCTCAAAAATTTTTGGGTATGAAAATCTTTTTTATGAGCTCCCACTTGATTTACAACCATTGATAGAATTTCTAACCTAGAGTAACTCAGAAACCCAAGAAGGAAGACCATGTATATTTGAGTGCCCTGAATGGTCTCCACTGACTGGAAGCCCTGAGCTTCCTGCTGTCCAACCGTGAAGTGAGCTCTGACTGCTCTCTGAATATGGTGCTCCCAAAGGCCTCTGTTCTCTGCCTGTGTAATGTACTGCAACAGCGTGCTTTCTGATGAACAGAACTTAGAGATTCCATCATCAGCGTTGTTTTGCATCCATGACATCTTTGATGTCTCCGTACTGAAGAATGTGTCCATGGTAGTATTTGTTGAAGATAAAATATAGTTACAGTTGATTAGTTAATAGAATAATAAGCCATGAACAATGCCAAGTGTGGCGCCAAAGCAACAAGATAAAAACCCCAAACAAATAACCAAAACTGCTCTCCATTCCACTGTATTTGCTGCCCCAGTTTCCATGCCTCTTGATGGTGCTCTAATCGTTTAAAAATGGCTCTGAGTAGGTGATGAAGTGCTGTGTATTATTCTCAGGAAAACCTACCTTCAGAGAAAAATGTTTGTATTAAATGAGACTCGTTTAGGGGCCAGAGCGATAGCCCAGCGGGTAGGGCATTAGCCTTGCACGTGGCTGGCCCATGTCGCCCCAGGTTTGATTCCCGGCATCCCATATGGTCCCCCGAGCACCGCCAGGAGTGATTCCTGAGTGCAGAGCCAGGAGAAACTCCTGAGCATCACCGGTGTGACCCAAGTTGAAGTAAAAGAACAAAACAGCATTACTGGAAATTCATTTGCATATGCCTCACTTTTCTATAATATCATAGCATTTCTCTTGTATCACTTGTATTACTTGACTTCCGTAGATCATCGATTACTCGAGTGAGCACCAGTAACATCTCAATATGTCCTGTCACATGCTAGTGAAGCCCAAGGGCAACTGCTCGCCCAGGAACATGAAATGAGCCTCACACCATTCCTGCTGGTCATGGGAATGAGGTCTATAATTGTTACTGGTTTTTGGCATATCAAATACGACAAGGTAGCTTGCCAGGCTCTGCTGTTATAGCATTTACTACTTTTATATCCTTATGAGCTCACACATTCAACTCATCTGTTGTGGTTTTTATTTTAATTTGGATGGTTGTAAAATGTTTCAACTCTTGATAAATTTATTAAGTTCCCTGCTGCTAAAACATTGGCTTCAATAAAATTTAATGAATAATTGATGTTTTACACATACTGTTAGTTACTTTTATAGAATTTCCCACATGTTTAACATTTTTTCACCTGTATTCATAATTGAGGTTTTACAGGTACCTGTTTCTTTGGAGCCTTTCTATTTTGTTTTTCTTTGTAATAGTCACTTAAGAAACATTTTCTTTGCCTTACTTTAAGAGTAACGATGGACTTAATTGGAAAGAACTTCTCAAAATTAAGAGTGCTCACAAGCTGTTATATTCCTTGGAAATTATTGAAGCACTGGGGAAAACCTAACAGAAGAATAAGGAGAGAGTCAACGGTATTGCATTTTCATTAAATATTTGTGTTCTTTCTGGAGTAAAATTCCAATTACTCCTGCTACCATCCTTTTATATTTATATTTATATTTATATTTTGCTTCTTTTGCACAGGGAAGTTACAGTGATCTTTATCCAGACTCAGATGATTCAAGTGAAGATCAAGTGGAAAATAGCAAAAATTCCTGGAGTTGCAAGGTTTGCTCATGTGTTTTGCAGTTTGCTGATAAAAATATATTGCTGATTTTCCAAGAGTGGCTACAATAATAATTTCTTTCAAACTCTTAAGATAATGGCCCGGAGCGATAGCCCAGTGGCTATGGCATTTGCCTTGCATGCAGCCGGCCTGCGCTGGCCCGGTTCGATCCCCGGCATCCCATATGGTCCCCCGAGCACCGCCAGGAGTAATTCCTGAGTGCAGAGCCAGGAGTAACCCCTGAGCATCGCGGGTGTGACCCAAAAAAGAAAAAAATTAGTATTTTTCTATATTATTAATTAGTTGAAATTATTTAATTCCTTGTTGCTTCTATTTTTAACACTTCTCCACTGAAATAATGCTAGAACATATTAGTTTCTAGGACTCAATGTTTGTTAGAATATAAAGATAGATGTTGGGGACCCATTTGGGTCCCCAACAGTATCAGGACAGAAGTTCTCTTCTACCTCCGAGGCCATTGGGGAACGGATGAAAACTCACGAGTCCGGCGCAGTTCCAAAAAGACTTTTAATAGTACAAAAGCTCTACCACCACAATCCAATATAATGAAAGAACTCTAGCTCTCATCAGCACTTAGACCATACACAAGAGCACACGTCTTCCACCAAAGAGGATTCTACCAGAAAGGAGTCCCACCAAAGAGGAGTCCCAAAAAAAGGAGTCCCTCCAAAGAGAGAACAGTACCTCAAATCAGTCCCCTTGTATACGCCAAAGCAATCTTAACATCAGGGAGGGTCCTGTCATCAAAACTAAACAGCTTCTAAACAGGGGTGGTGCTACACCCTATACAGGTATAAACAATTGATTGTTCAAGGACTAATCCCTTCTGAGATTATCTATTATGTGAAACACTGGAGGGAGGGCTGATATAAAGTAATACAGCTTAATTTCATGTAATCTAGATAGTACTGACAAGATCCTTCTTATTTATTATCTGCACCAGGGTGATTCTGAGTATCTTGTTCTCCATATACTGAAAGGGTCACACTGTAGTTTACCTGCTTGAGAGCAAACTAGTATGATCTTTCCTATAATCTTAAATGATAGTCTCAACGTACCCAGGGTAGTAGTCTCCTGGTAAATTCTAACTGTCCCACGCTGGGTCCAGTAGGTATAAAGAGGAGCTGTGCTCAATCTAGATAACATAGAATTCCTAGTAGATGTATAATAATAAGTCAGAAGTTACTCATTCAGATTCAAGGTGACTTCTGTAACTGCCACACCCTCCATCAGTGTTTACATAGAAGAGATATCTCATTAGTATGAACCCTGGCTTAAAAACATGTAAATAGATTAAGCCGTGAGTGGATAAAACAACAAAGCTCCCAAGCTAGCTAGGCTGGCCATCCACAGATATTTGTAGTGTTTCAAAATTACTGAACATAGGCTCTGATTTATAAACTTGATTAGGGAAATGATTTTGTCTGGCAATTAAATTCCAGAATTAACAATATTTCATCTACACCTGCATACACATCCAGATAATTGTGCAAGTTCAGAATGTCATTTTGTAGCTACCTTTTTCTTACTATTACTTTCAAATTACTTACAGTTTGTTGCTGCTGGAGGGCTTCAACAATTATTAGAAATTTTTAATTCTGGAATTCTGGAGCCTAAAGAGCAGGAATCCTGGACTGTTGTAAGTAACAGTGGACTATTTCTCCAGTTAAAATGTTTATTGTTTTGTATGAAATTTTATTTAAACACTGGTTTACAAAGTTGTCCAGAATTTACTTGTTTCAGATACTCAGTGTTCCACACCAGATCCACCACTAATGTGACCTTTCCTCCACCGATGTCCTTCGTTTCCCACTCACATCCCCAAGCCTGCTACCTTAGTAGGCACAAAATAATTTACTCTGTATTGCTTGTTACAACATATATTAAGTAATAGTATTACTAAAGTCATTGTCCAAGATTTACTGAGCTGGTAGGCGCAGGTTGAGCCTTCAGTGTTCTGTTTTCATCCATTGAGCTTAGTGGGCTTCTAAACAACTTTCCCATCTAATTTTCTGTGTGCTGCTTTGCCGTCAGCTCTGTGAAGTTTGCAGGTGTCTTTCACCCAGATACATGGTCATGTACTTTAGGAGTTTTGGGGCTGTGACAGTCAGCTTCCAGCATCTCTTCGAAATCAGATTGGAAGCCAAGCCCGTTCTGTGGTGGTGGCCGGAGCCGGAGGTGGTGGAGTGCTGGGCCTTTTGACAGTGGGGGAGCTGTATGTGGTGAAGTGGAGTGCTCAGTCTTTGACAGTTGGGGGTTTCTGTCTGCCCCACCCCTTAAAAGACCAGAGATTTGGGTCCATCTGTAGCTGGGCCTGTCTGGAAGATCTCAGTTTCTGACATCTCTGTTGGGCAAGATCAGTTGTAAAGCTGGGCTATTTCTCTGGGCAGCCAGTTATCTTTTTCTAAGTGCCCAGTTTACTGTTAATAAGCCTAACTAGGGGGCTAAAGCGATAGTACAGCAGGTAAGGTGCATTTGCCTTGCATTTGGCTTTAGCTTCCATAGTCCCACCAGATGTGACTCCTTAACAGAGAACCAGGAATAAGCCTTGAGCACCACTGGATAAGGCCCCAAAAGAAAAGAAAATAAACTTATAGTCATACAAACTATGTAGTGAGTTTTTCATTTAAATCTTTGTGCAATTTATGTGCAAAAATGAATGTCTCTGAACTATGGCTAATAAGGAGTATTTTTCCTCCAAAGTTCGTCCATTAAATATTAATACTAATATAATCTAGTTTTTGTTATTGTTTTAAATAAAGTTATGTCTTTAATTCTTTTTTGTTGTTGTTTATTTGGTAAGGCAAAGTGCTGTAGCATCTCTGGCCCCTCTGTCTTCAGTGTCCTGAGAACATCCTTTTGTTGTATCCTTGGACCATTTATTCCCTTCTTAACACATAGCTCGTTGTTTCTAGGTTTTAACTGATCTGCCGTGAAATACATTTAGAAATTGGGTGTAGGGATAGTACAATGAGTAGGGCGTCTGCCTTGCACACAGCCAACCTGGGTTAGTCTCACCGGCATCCCATATGACCCCCTGAGCACTGCTAGGAGTAATTCCTGAGTGCATACCCAGGAGGAACCCCTGAGCTTCACCAGGTGTGACCTTAAAAGAAAAAGTAAATCAGGGCTGGAGCGATAGGCCAGTGGGTAGGGCATTTGCCTTGCATGTGGCGGCCTGTGCCGGCCCGGGTTCGATCCCCGGCATCCCATATGGTCCCCGAGCACCGCCAGGAGTAATTCCTGAGCATAGAGCCAGGAGTAACCCCTGAGCATTGCCGGGTGTGAGCCAAAAAAGCTAAATAAAGAAATCTTAGTTGCTTCTCAATGAAATGGACATTTAAGAATTATTACTATAAAAAGCCTTGAAAAGGGCTCGAGGGCTGCACTTTGCAGTGCTTGACTTGTTCCAGGCCATGCACTGGAGGACTGTTTGCTGCCATGAGTTGAACTTGGGTCAGATCGTTACAGGGCAAGCACCTTTACTGTCTCTGTAGCCCCAGATGATTCATTTTGATTCATAAATTAGTTCTGTGAATAGATAGTCTTCCCATATATTTAAATAGGATAAATAATAGAAATGCAAGTAACATTTTTGTTACTTTTCATCTAACTCTGTTCATTGTTTTAAAGATTTAAAGTTTGTTAAATTTTTTAAAGATTTAGATTAAGTGTTGGGGCCGGAGCGATAGCCCAGTGGGTAGGGCGTTTGCCTTGCACGTGGCCTGCCTGTGCCAGCCCGGGTTTGATCCCCGTCATCCAATATGGTCCCCGAGCACCGCCAGGAATAATACCTGAGTGCAGAGCCAGGAGTAACGTTACCCCCTGAGCGCCATCGGGTGTGACCCAAAAAAAAAAAAAAGTGTAACATGAGCAGCAAAATTTTTTTATGATATTGTGATTAATTAGTAGCTATAATTATTTTTATCTTCTAGTTCTATAATGAATGTATTAACTTAATAAATATAGGACAGTGACGTTTTCTTCTTATTCACAGTGGCAGCTTGACTGTCTTGCTTGCCTGCTGAAGTTAATATGCCAGTTTGCAGTAGATCCGTCAGACTTGGACCTAGCTTACCATGATGTCTTTGCCTGGTCTGGTATAGCAGAAAGCCACAGAAAAAGAACCTGGCCAGGCAAGTCGAGAAAGGCTGCTGGTGATCATGCCAAAGGCCTTCACATACCAAGATTGACAGAGGTAAAGTACAGAGGTTATCATTAAATTGTCGAGTAATTCTACTTATGTTTCATGAGCATTTGTACATAATTGTTTTTATAACAAAAATGAAAATGCATTAATGCACAAGAAATGCTAGATTACCATGATATAATTTAATAGCCAAACTGTAGCCTTCAATTTAAACATAATTATGAGGCAGTAATGCTTTTTAATTCACTGTAAATTTAAAAATAAATTACATGTTACTTTAATATTACCAAAATGCAGTATTTGGTTTATTAATGGCTTACTGGTTTATACGCTATGTTATAGAACTCTAGGAAAGCAGACCACACTGACTTTTTCACCAGGGATAATTTTGAAAGAATACCTTTTATTGGGATGCTAAAGTAATCCAGATAATTCACTAGGCCTAGTGTTTAAAGAACATATGAAGAAGATAGGGATTATTAGAAATTAGAAACTCACAGAAGTCATTCTGTTGAAGAGGTGGTTAGACCTCTAAGGAAGGGGTTCTGCTAATGTTTCTGGAACCAAATGACTTTTCTGGGAGAGTGAACAGAAAAATCAAGGATATAATCTCTCTACTGTCCCAAATTGACAGAACCTAATAGAATGCCATCTGGCAAAGAAGGAATTCATGGTAGATTTAAAAGATAGCTGAAAAAAAAAGATAGCTGAAAAAAGTAATACAAACAACAATAAAATCAGAATTCATTTCTAAAATTGTAATGGAGCCACTCCCAGCCTACTTCTTTTTTTCACTGATTTTCACATAATTAAATATATGCTCTTCCAACATCTGTACTAGTCAACAGGGAGGTATAAAGAGATGAAGGTAAATTTTTAGTTTAAATCACTTCCTCATTTTATAATGTTTAAGAGTGGCACCTTAGGCTGGGGAAATAATTTTGTATATTTTAGACCATATCCATGTGAAGCTTGAGGCCATGAATTCAATCCCTAGAACCACATGGGTTTTAGGCATTACTGGATATTGTTTTGTGGCTCCTGAACTTTATTGGGTTTAGCAATGAACTTTTAGTCACATACTGTGCCAGCCAATGGTAGGATTGGCCCAGATACCTCCCTTGGCCATTATACTGGGAAGCCACTATTCATAAGCTATAGAATGAAACTCTAAATTTACAGGAAAGCTATTAATCACAATTATTGTAATCAATATACTATAGTGCAATTAAAATAAACATAAAGGAACTGTAGTGGTATGGGTTTGTATCATTATGATCCAGCCTCAACAGGACATACAACATTATCTTAGTTGTAACTGCCACATACTTTAACCTTGCATTGTTCTAATCCAGAGGGTCCCCTGACTTAATTGACTCACTGTCCCCTTTTCAGAGAATATATAAAACAAAACACACACACACTCTGTCCCACACACTCTTGTTCTCTCTCGATCTATCTTGCTCTCTAGCTCTCATGCTCACTCTTGCTTTCTCTTGCTCTCTAGCTCTCACGTTCTCTCTTTTGCTTTCTCACTCTCGCTATCTCTAACTCTTGCTCTCTAGCTCTCTTGCTCTCTCACTCTTGCTCATTCTTGCTCTCTTCTCGCACTCTCGCTCTCCTCTTGCTCGCTCTTTCTCACTCTCTCACTCTCAGCTTACTCTTACCTCTTACTCTTGCTAATTCTCTATCCCTTTTGCTCTTGCTTGCTCTCTTGCTTTCATGTTCTCTTGCTCGCTCTTAATCTCACTCTCTCGCTCACTTTCATGCTCGCTCTCGTTCACATTCTCATTCTTGCTCACTCCTGTGATCTCTTGCTCTCTCACTCTTGCTTTCTTGCTCTATCTCGCTCTTGTTCTCTCGCTTGTTCTCTTGCTCTTGCTCGCTCTTTCTTGCTCTCTTGTGCTCTAGCTCGCTGTCACTCTCACTGTCTCGCTGTCTCGCTTTCTAGCTCGCTCTCTGTTACTCTCGCTCTCTTGCTTACTCGCTCTTGTACTCTCTTGCTCTCTGCACTCACTTTCGCTCACTCCCTTGCTCACTCTCTTGCTCTTTCTCGCTCTCTCTCCCTGAAATCTGCTTTCTTAAGAAACAGGCCTCTGCCCACTCTTTTGCCCCGGAAACCTACTTTAAGCCAAGAAACAGGACTCTCCCAACAGTTGCATCTGAGGCTACTAACCCCCATGTTCCCCCCCCCCCATTTTTTCTGTTGACCCTCTCAGTTGCCCCTCAAACTCAGCTCCAAAGCACTGGCTGTTTTTTCCCTAGTATTAACTTCCAGCTTTTAGTAATGAAGTTTCAAATTGAGCCTTTCCCTCTGACCTTTAATTCATAATGTCTTTGGAAATTTTTTTTTTTTGTGGCCCGCAATGCTCGGGGTTACTCCTGGCTCTGCACTCGGGGGAGTGCTCTGGCGGTGCTCGGGGGGGCCTATGGGACGCCGGGGTCGGGCCCCGGCCGGCGGCGGCGGGCGGGGTCGGCGTGCCCCCCCCCGGGCCCTCTCTCCGCCCAAGATTTTGATAATATAGATAAGTTTATACTTAACATTTTTAATTACTGTTGTAAGATATATATGGAATTTTAAAAATAATACAAATTCTCTTTAAAGTAAATATGTGAAAGGAAATACTGAATTAAGATTATTCAGAATATTCAAGTAAATTTTCCCCCCCCCATTCATCATGACCTCTACCACCACAAATTTTTTTTTAATCTTTGCTAATTTAGACAGTTAATTTTTTAAATTTTTTATTTTTACAATTACAAAGATATACAATTAAAAAGTTCATGTTTGGGTTTTGGTCATACAGTGTTCCAGCACCCATCCCGCCACCAGTGCCCATCTCCCACCACCAACGTCCCCGGTTCCCTCTCCGCTCCCCCCAGCCCTCCTTCACCACAAATTGTTTTGATATTCTTTTTTCCCTGCCTTACACACAAAAATATCTTAGCAATAGAAAATATGTTTTTCCATTAATTTCTTTATAACTAGATATTTATATACAATTTAAAGTTATTGCAACAGGGGCCGGTGTGATAGCACAGCGGTAGGGCGTTTGCCTTGCATGCAGCCGACCGGATTCGATCCCCCCAGCATCCCATATGGTCCCCTGAGCACCTCCAGGAGTAAATCCTGAGTGCAGAGCCAGGAGTAATCCCTAAGCATTGCCAGGTATGACCCAAAAAAAAAAAATAAAAATTTTTTTGCAACAGAAGCCATCACTAAGAAAGTTCTGTGTAGATCAGCAGTTTCGAGCTTATTTATACCACTTTCCACTTTTCAGGGAAATATTTACCCAGTTGTCCTGGAGATACACCTTCTTTAAGGGGAACAATCCCCACCCCCACTGAAGCTATACAACTTCACTTCCCTACTGGATCATGTGGCCATCTGCACCATTGAAGGGACTATCACACCCTTTAGGAAACACTGCTGTTAGTAGAAAGAAAGACACTGATTCACTTCACTCCCTTTAATAAATAATCTTTTGGAAGTTTGAAATTCCAAGTTAATTTTCAATATAACCTAAACATAACTTTTTCTGAAACTTTTCCATTTTCATGAGGTGAGTTTCTATGGTAATCAGTGTGTGGAGTAGCTGTTGTTTTGCATAAGAGAGTCAGTAATTCTTTTAGAGAAATGGTTTTCTACAATATATGGCTCAGGAACAAGAATTTATACATTTAATTAGTCTTGCAGCTTGAAACTTAGAAACTAAACATTGAGCCTTAGTCTTTAAAATCTAGAATTCATATTCTGTATTCATGATCTGTTTACTGCCTTAAAATATTTATTGTGAGATTGTTCAGAAATCTGTCATTGCTTCATTTTATTCTTTTTATCAAATGTAAAGAATGCTTAATTCATCCACCCCAAGAAGCAACTGATGAATGGGGGGTGACTTGAAGACAGTCTGACAATTTAGCATACATTTCTGTCTCTGTATTTCTACATTTTAAGTGTTTTCTTCTTAAAGTTGCTGTTCTTAAGTATAGTTTGAAAATTCTGTTTTATAAAATTTAGTCTAATAGTATTTTTTAAATATTTATTCTTAGGCTATTCCTTATTGCCATAATAAAAATGAAAGTTACAGAGAGTTCTGGGCTTTAAATGCAATGCTGTGTTTCACTATATTTAAAGCAATTTTTTAATGTTTTTGTTTTAAAGGTATTTCTTGTTCTTGTGCAAGGAACCAGTTTGATTCAGCGACTTATGTCTGTTGCTTATACGTATGATAATCTGGCTCCTAGGTATGAAGTTTTAAAAAGTCATTTATGTATTTGTAGTAAGAATATAGTGGTTTAAAACTCCCTTTTGTAAAAGTTAAAGCTTTAAAGAAAAATTTTTGATTCTTAATGAATTCTTATGCCTCTCACCTAAAGTTTCACATCATCACCAACATTTTGCTACCTTTTATAACTCATGAATGTGGACATTATGTTAATAATGTCTGTAAGCACACATTTGTGTATCTTGAATCTTGTGAGAATACATTTTAGGTACCATTGATCCACACACACACACACACACACACTTTAGTGTGCATCTCGTAAGACCAAGGACATTTTCCTATCTATCTATCTATCTATCTATCTATCTATCTATCTATCTATCTATCTATCTATCTATCTATCTATCTATCTATCTATCTATCTATCTATCTATCTCTATCTCTATCTCTTATCTCTCTTCTCTCTATCTCTCTATCTCTCTATCTCTCTATCTCTATCTCTATCTCTCTCTCTCTCTCTCTCTCTCTCTCTCTCTATCTCTCTCTATCTCTCTCTCTCTATCTATCTCTGTCTGTTGTTGTGTTTTGTCTCATCCATCCATCCATCTATCTATCTATCTATCTATCCATTCTTGGTGGTGTTTGGGAGACCATATGGGATGCCGGGATTGAACCTGGTTCTGCCGCATGCAAGGCAAATGCCCTACCCGCTGTGCTATGGCTCCGGCCCCTCCTTTTTTTTTTTTATCTTCTGGGTTTTGATCCACACCCTGTAGTATTTAGGGCTTACTTCTGACTCTGCACTCAGGAGTCGCCTCCTTGTGGGACTCAGGGGCAGAATGTGGTGCTAGAAATTGAACCAGGGACAGCTGCATGCAATTAAAGTGTCTTGCCTGATATACTATGTAGGTCTCTGGCCCCAAAACCAAAGGCATTTTCTTAGAAAGTTAGTAGACTTAATTTTGCTATAATTTACATATTTCAAACTCAGATTTCTCCCATTTATAGCTTAACAGTTTCCCCCTGTTACAGGATCATACATTTAGTTATATTTTTTCCCTTTATGCCACGAAAGGAAATGGAAGAAGTATCTTGGCCTTTCTTAGCCTTTTTTTTTTAATGATACTGATACTTGGGTTGAGGAATTGGCTTTTTTGGGTCTCGCCAGCAGTATTTAGAGGTTACTTTTGGCTCAGTGCTTGGGTGCCTTCTTGGGTTTTTTGGGGGGGCCATGTGATGTGGAGATTGAACCCAGGCCTCCTAAAAGGCAAAGCATTTTCAATGGCCTTTTGAGTAAATCTCTTGACTGAATTGGCAATCTTATCGTCTGCCACTTTGATGTAGTACCTTTCAATTTAGGTTTTCTGCTATTTCTTATGATTAAATTGTACATTTTTGCAAGAGTAAATACTCGTAAGTAATGTATCTTTAAGTATATCTGGTGATTTCAATTTGTCCCATCATTAATGGTAGTGATTTTAAGCATTTAATCTGGTTTCCTTCAGATTTCTTTGCTTAAACGATTTCTGCTTTTGTTTTGGAATTAAAAGTAACTAATTGAAAGATTTTGTGAATACTTATTCCTTCACTGTCGCTGTATCACTGTCTTCCTGTTCATCATCGATTTGCTCGGCGGGCCCCAGTAACATCTCCATATGTCCTGTCTCATGCTAGTAGAGCTCAAGGGCATCTGCTTGCAACAGGAACATAAAGAGCCTCAAACCATTCCATCATGGGGCCGGAGCGATAGCC
Organism: Cryptotis parvus; assembly: GCA_021461705.1. NCBI lineage: Eukaryota > Metazoa > Chordata > Mammalia > Eulipotyphla > Soricidae > Cryptotis > Cryptotis parvus. The sequence goes on along the minus strand of JAJIBD010010780.1, from coordinate 20,601 downwards.
CAGTGGGTAGGGCGTTTGCCTTACATGCGCGCCGGCCTGTGCCGGCCCGGGTTCGATCCCCGGCATCCCATATGGTCCCCCGAGCACTGCCAGGAGTGATTCCTGAGTGCAGAGCCAGGAGTAACCCCTGAGCATCCCCGGTGTGACCCAAAAGGAAAAAAACAAAACAAAAAAAAAAAAACATTCCATCAGGTCATGGGAATGAGGTCTATAATTGTTACTGGTATTTGGCATATCAAATACGACACGGGTAGCTTGCCAGGCTCTGCCGTCGGGTGGCATATTCTTGTAGTCACTCTCTGATCTCCAGCATTTATTGATGAACCGTGCGGCGCGCCACGAGCCGGGCTGTGATCAGCTCTTCTGCTGGGTGGAGTTCTGACGAGAGGGGAGTCCAGATGTGGAAAATGGCGGCCGTCATGGAGTGGGGGGTCATCTGGTTACTTGCGAGCCTCTTTTTCGACCACTTGTACACCTGCAGAAGCTGCCTGTAGAGGGGTGTCTTGTCCGGCACGGGTCCAGGCTGAGCAGCCCGCTGTTGTGCAGAGGGTGGTTCTCCGACGGCTTCTTCCACTAGGTTGCTCAGACGCTCCAGCTCATTGAGGTCCCAGTTGACAGAGTTCAGGTTGTCCTGGAAGAGCACGATGAAGGCCTTCTTGTAAGAAGCCTCCAGCTTCTTACAATATTTTAAATTGAGAGTTATAACCAAATTGTTCTTATACATCAACTATATATGGTGTGACAGCTTTTCAAACCCTTAATAACACCAGAAATTATCAACTATTTCCATTTTGGTCACTCATTCAAGAGTAAATAGCATATCTAATTATTGCTTTGATTTATAATTCTTTATAGATGAGATAATACCTCTTCCTATTGGCTACTGACATTTATTTTTATATGAACTACTCATTTTTCTATGAAATATTTTTCTTCTTTTAGTTTGAATTAAATAAACACTGTCAATATATAAACACTGTCAATATCCCTGTCATTATGTTTATTGCACATAACTTTTTACTTACATGGCAGTTTTCTTAAAACTTCAAATTCTTTATTTTTTCTTCATTAAGTTTGAGCCAGACCAAGCAGTACTCAGAGGACCATGTCATATTCTGGATGAAAGCCAAGCTTTCTGACTGCAAAGCATGTACTCTATCCCTTTAAACTATCCCCTGTCCCTGTTAGTAATATCTTACTGTGAAGAAGAGCTTTTCTGTTTTAGTTTAGTTTCAGTTTGGATACATGAAATTTTTTTTATCCAATGTTTCTATTTTATTACTATCATTATTTCACTGTATCACTGTCTTCCCGTTCATCATCGATTTGCTCGAGCGGGCAATCATTATTTACTTTGATCAAATATATTTGAGGTGCTTTAAACTTTTGTTCATGAGTTCTTTTGCCGTGTCTGCAATTACTTGGGCTACAAAAGAAGTTCTTTTATCTTTTTTTTGGAGGGGTCATACTCAGTGATGCTCAGTGGTTACTCCTGACTCTGCATTCGGGAATTAATCCTGGTCATGCTCAGGGGAACAAATGGGATGCTGGTGATCGAACCTCGCCAGCTGTGTGCCAGGGAAATGCCCTGCCTGCTGTACTATCACTGTGGCCCCCATTCCTTTTTTTTTTTAATTCCTTTTGGTTTTTTGGCCACATGTAGTGATACTCTTAGCTTTTTACTCAGATATCAATCCTGATGGGCTCAGGGGACCATTTGAGGTGCCGGGATTGACCCTGGATCAGTCATGCAAGGCAAGCATCTTACAGTATTCTCTCTCTGGGCCTATGAGGTTTTATTTATTTATTTACTTTTTAATGTTGGAAGTTAGGACTGAGAGCAAATACAGAGGCTTAGGCTGTTGCCTGCAATCGACTGACCCAGGTTTGAGACCTCTCATTAAATACAGTCTCCAAATACTGCCCTGAGCATGGCATGTGTGGTCCTAAATCCAAAGCAAAAATAAAAGAACAGGAAAATGTTAATAGCACACAAGTTCATGTGTGGTTACTGTTGCTGCATGGTAACTTCACTATGTTTCTTCAATCATATAGATATGGGGGAATCTCTCATAGAACTTGGATCTCATTCTTGGCATGTACAAAGACCCTAAATTTAATCCCCAGTACCATATGCATGAACCCATTAAGTCCACCTGAGTTACCGTATTTACCCCCAACAGTTCTGGGCAGGAGCAGTATTATCCTCTAGGATTGAAGTACTGTCAGACCCACCTGGCTGGGCTTAGTACCACCATGAATGGCCTCAAGGACCCTTGCTTTTTGTAAGGATAAAACATGTAGAATTATTTCCAATTGATCTAACATGTTGAATTGAAGTTTGCATTGCAACAAATGGTTTATAAATGCAGAGAATCTGTGAACCAAACACGTAACTAAAACACTAAAAGTACTTAAATTTACTAGTAGTAAATTGTGAATTAGATGGTTTTTAACTAAATTAAAGTCACCTTTGCCAGGGATGTAACTTAGTAATAAAATATATTCCTTGCATGTGTAAGCTCTTGATTCAGTCCTCTTCATTTTACATTATTTAAATGTAAAATAAAAAGGGCCTGGTACTCACCTTGTATGCAGCTATCTGGGTTTGAAATCTGGCACCACATATGAGCTAATGTCAGGTAAAGGTTTATTTACTCAGGATTAATTCCTAAGTGCAGAGCCAGGAGTAACCCTTTACTATGTTTACTTACTTCAATGGGACCTGTCCCCAGAGAAGCTATCCTGGAAACTGGTGTTGATGGTTTGATATCTGACTTTGTTCTGGGTAATACCCATTGGTTAGAGAGCCCTTTGATGTCATTGCTCAGGGTTTTATGTGATGCCCAGAACTGAACTCAGGGTCTTGCACATGCTGAGCATGTATTCCCTTTGAGCTCTCTCCTGCCTCCAGTTGTGTTCTTTTATGTTTGTTTCATTTGAGTCTTTTTTTTTTTTTGCTTTTTTGGGTCACACCCGCGATGCTCAGGGGTTACTCCTGGCTCTGCACTCAGGAATCACTCCTGGCGGTACTCGGGGGACCATATGGGATGCCGGGATTCGAACCGGGCGGCACAGGCCGGCCGCGTGCAAGGCAAACGCCCTACCCGCTGGGCTATCGCTCCGGCCCCAGTTTCATTTGAGTCTTATCTGGCAATGCTTCTGGGCTTTCTCCTGACTCTCTGTTCAGGGGTCACTCCTAGGGGAACTCAGGGAAACACATGTGTTCCCGGGATCAACCATAGGTTGACTGCTTGCAAGGCAAACACTCTACCTGCTGTACAGTCACTCCAGCTCCCCAGTTCTGTTATTAAGAACAAATTTCAGTCCTAGCTTAGTGAACCTTACTGACCCTTTATTACCCTATATCTGTATTTTTTTGCCCTTCGTAATTTTTTTTTTTTTTTTTTTATTGTCTTCCACCTTCAGTTCACATGGTTCTGAAGAGATCTTACTGGTTCAGGGAAGCGAGAATGGCCTTGTGCAAGCAAAGGAGTGACTCCTTTAGCTGTTCTACTGGGCCACCAATGCCCCTATGCCTCATTACCAGTCCTAGAACGAGTATTTGTTATTATCTCCCTCCCTCCCTCCCTCCCTTTTTCCTTCCTCCCTTCTTTCCTTCTTCCCTCCCTCTCCTAAAATTTTTTTTTCCTTCTAGCTCTTTATATATAAGTGCATTTTGCTTTTTGAGATTAAAAAAATTTTATTGACGTATTGTTACTTACATTGTAGTACTTTTCTAAAACACTTTATTTAAACACTGTGATTTACAAAGTTCAAAGTTTTCACAATACAGTTGTTACTTAGTCCAATCACAGATCTAGACATGAAGGTAAGAATTTTACCTCCTACAAAAATATGTTTTTTTTCATGCCAGGGATTGAACTTTAGAATCTCACATGCAGTACTTAAAAAAATATGTCATCGTGAGATATACAATCATAAAGCTGTTCATGATTGGGTTTCAGTCATAGTGTTCCAGCACCCATTCCTCCACCATTTCACTCACTCCTCTCTTCTTCCTCCCTCCTCCTTCCTCTTCCCTCATCTTCTTCTTCCTCTTCCCCCCACCTCCTCATTATATTTTTTAAAATATTTCTTTCTACTCTTTTGTTATTTGCACATAGGAAAGCCACGGATTTTTAACACTGATTTTGTAACCTGCCACTCTACTGTACATATTTAATGTTTGTAGGAGCTTTGGGTAGAGACTTCAGAGTTCTCTAACTATAGTATCTTGTCATCTGCAAATAGTGATGGTTTGCCTTCTTTTCCTATCTTGATGCCCTTAATGTCTTTTTTCTTCCCCATCTGCTATGGCAAATACTTGCAGTACTATGTTGAATAGAAGTGATGATAGTGGGCAGCCTTGTCTTGTCCCTAATCTTAGGAGGAAGGCTTTTAATTTTTCACCTTGAGAATGCTTGCTCTGGGCCTCAGGAGATGACTTTGACTGTACTGACGAAAGTTTCTTCAATTCTCATTTTGTGAATGGGTGCTGAGTCTTGATATATGCTTTCTCTGTGTTTATTGATATGATCATATGGTTTTTTTTTATTTTTCCTTTTATTGATATGGTTTATTATGTTGATTGACTTGTGAATGTTGAATCATTCTCAGGATGAATTCTACTTGGTCAAGGTGTATGATGTTTTTGATGAGTTGCTAGTATTTTGTTGAAGATCTTTATATCTGTGTTCATCAGGGATATTGGCCTGTAGTGTGTGTGTGTCTCTGTCTGTCTGTCTGACTGTCTGACTTGGGTATCTGGGTGATACGTGCTTTGTAGAAACTATTTGGGAGTGTTTCTATTTCTTCAGTTTCCTGGGAAGGCTTGAAAGGACTGGAAGTAGGTCCTTTTGTAAAGGTTTAGAAGAATTCACTAGTGAATCCGCTGGACCTGGCTTTTGTGTTTGGGAAAACTTTTTTGATTACCCTTTCAATTTCCTTGAGAGTGATAGGCTAGGCCAGGTATTCCTAGTCTTTCTAGTCTTCTTGGTTCGGCCTTGGCAGTTTATAGGAATCCAAGAATCTGTCCATTTCCTTTAGGTTCTCTTGTTTCATGGTATACAGACTCAGTGTAATCTCTGATGATTTTTTGAATTTCTGTGGCTTCTGTTGTGATGTTCCCCTTTTCATTTCTGTTTCGGTTTATTAGGGTTCTCTCTCTCCCTTTCCTTGAGTCTTGCAAGTGGTGTGTCAATCTTGTTTATTTTTTTCAAAGAACCAACTCTTGCTTTCATGGATCTTTTGGATTCATTTCAGCTCATTGATTTCTGCTCTAAGTTTTATTTCCTTTCTGCCTGTGTTGGGCTCCTTTTTGTTGGTTATTTTCTAAGATCTTAAGCTGTGAAGTCAAATATTTATATGGGCCCTTCCTTCCTGATATACACTCACAGTGCTATAAATTTTCCTCTTAACGCTTCTTTAGCTGTGTCCCACAATGTCTGGTAGTTCATATCTTCATTCTTACTTGTTTTCTGGAACCTTTTGCTTTCCTCTGACCCACTGGTTTACATTAAATACTGTTAATGATAGTTTCATGCATATAAAATATTTGGAAGGTAAATTGTATTGTTTTGTTAAAATAAGATATTATTAGCATTTAATATCCACTAAATTCAATATTTTTGGTTTTTTGGGACACACCTTACTTGCTCAAGGCAACTACTCTCAGAAATCACTGTTGGTGGATTTGCTGGCCATATAGGATGCCAGGGATCAAATCTATGTTACCTGTAGACATGGCAGTCACCTTGCCTTTCATACTATCGCCCTGGTCCCATATATTGAAGTTAGCGTTTTTATCATCATGTTATTAAAAGTAACATGGGAGAAACAGAAATGAAATTATATAGAACTAAATAATCAATTTTTTCTATCTTAAAGCAATTTGCTATTAACCATTCTGATAATAAGAAACTGAAATTAAAAAATCAGAACAAGGGGCCGGGAGCCATAGCCTATGCCTATGCCTATGCCGGCCCGGCTTTGATCCCCGGCATCCCATATGGTCCCCAAGCACCGCCAGGAGTAATTCCTGAGTGCAGAGCCAGGAGTAACCCCTGAGCATCGCGGGGTGTGACCCAAAAAACAAAACAAAAAAAAAAAAAAAAAAAAATCAGAACAAGGGGCCAGAGTGATAGCACAGCAGGTAGGACGATTTCCTTGCATACGGCCGACCCCAGTTCAAACCCCGGCATCCCATATGGTCCCCTGAACATGGCCAGGAATAATTCCTGAGTGCAGAGCCAGGAGCAGCCCCTGGGCATCGCTGGTGTGACCCAAAAACAAGAAACAAACAAGCAAACAGAACAATAGTTTTTAGGTTTTTTCTGAATCTGAAATTTATATTCTAAATATTTTTTGTTATGCATTTCTTTAAAGTCATGACCATTTTAGTAGTTTGCTTATTTCAGTTAATGTTGCTTTTACTCAGTTTTTGTTTCCTTTTGTTTATTTTTTGGGCCATACCCAGTGTTGTATAGGGATTATTCCTGGGTCTGCTCTCAGGAATTATTTCTGGTGGTCTCAAGATTGGGGGTGAGGAGTGAGATCATACGGGTTGCCAGGGATTGAACCCAGACCACTATGACCCCTCAGTTTTTGTTTCTGTTACAAGATTCATTTGGTGTTTTTTATAATAATATTTTACCAGTGATAAGTTAAACAAGTATAAAGAGTGTAGGAAAATAAGTAATTGCTTCAAATCTAATCTTGGACATAAAAGGAGTTTTAAGAGGTAAGTGATAATAAGTTATTTTAATTCACTGTTGAACTTACTTAATAATTCATCGTGTGTTTTTGCTTTACAGAGTTTTGAAAGCTCAGTCCGATCACAGGTCTAGACATGAAGGTAAGAATTTCACCTCTTACAAAATATTTTTTTGTCATGCCAGGGTTTGAACTTTAGAATCTTGCGTATGTGGGATATGTGTTCTGAGCCTCATTCCCAGCCCTAAGTAATTATATATTGATAAATATTTGGATTATTGCATGTACTATTACAGATACCTTTAATAGTAATGATTGTTTTATCTAATATTTGTTTTATCTAATATTTGTTTTCTTTCAATTTTTCAGTTTCACATTATTCAATGTGGCTCTTGGTCAGTTGGGCTCATTGCTGTTCTTTAGTGAAATCTAGCCTTGCTGATAGTGATCATTTACAAGATTGGCTAAAGAAATTGACACTCCTTATTCCTGAGGTAAGATAAAGATTGAAGGTTATTATTATAATGTATTTTATATTATTTGCATTCATTTAAAAATAGCTAAAGGGAACAAAGGGAGGTGGTTCCATAAGTAAGTAAATTTGGAACATTGTTAATCTTTCAAGCCTAGAGCTTTTTTTTCAAATGAAGCATTTTAGTGTGAGTTTAATAGTCTGTGGCGTTCAAATTTATCTCTTGAACTCGTATTTTACAGAGTCACTATTTTGCTTTGCACTCTGATTGTTTCTATTTTGAGAAATTTTTCATTTTTGCTTTTTGGGTCACACCTGGCAATAGTTAGGGTTACCCCTGACTCTGTACCCAGGAATTACTTCTGGCAGTGCTCGGGAAGCCATATGGGATACCAGGGATCGAACCTGGGTTGGCCATGTGCAAGGCGAACACCCTACCCACTGTACTATCACTCCAGCCCTTGTTACATCTTTTTTGAATATTAACTAGTACTCTTATTTATGGATTGAACGTCTGTGTAGTCTTACTCTGATCCTATGATAACTGTTGCGATCTATATAAAGTTGCTAACCTTTAAAGTTTCCCTTTGAACTACTTTCTACCTTATTTCTAGTTCCAGCAATATTTTAATTTATAAATACCATGACTGTTCTTATCTCAGTATTTAGTTTCATCTGTTTTGATTGCTATCTTTGGGAATTTGTATAGATTTTACTGTAGACTGATTTGGTCATCCCTTTGTATAAGTAAATCTGTGATCTAAGTAATGTGTTTAAAATGTATTACTGCCACAAGGTGTAACCAAAAATTTCGGGAGAAAGTAAACGAAAAAATATAAGAAACAGCCTAACTTTCTGATGTTAACCAAGCCTATCATTCAACCCTTTTACTTAGACTGCAGTCCGTCATGAGTCTTGCAATGGCCTTTATAAGTTATCTCTGTCAGGGCTGGATGGAGGAGACTCAATTAATCGGTCCTTTTTGCTGTTGGCTGCCTCAACATTATTGAAATTTCTTCCTGATGCTCAAGCACTTAAACCTATCAGGGTAAGATTTTATTCAAGAGAGGCAGTTTGTATTTCTCCTATATACTGTTTTTTGATTAATAGAACAAGTAAATTTGAAAGCTGTTTACTTTGAATAAGGATTTAATTGACAGATTTATGCTCATAGTTAATATAGTATTTTGTTTCCCTTTATAAATGTTTCACAAGATTGCCTTTTCTCCCCCCCCCAAATAGATAGATGATTATGAAGAAGAACCAATGTTAAAACCTGGATGTAAAGAGTATTTTTTGGTTGTTATGCAAGTTAGTCGACAACATACATATAAAGGATGCTAGTCAGGTATGTTGACTATATACATGAACATATTAATAAAGATTAATTGTGTTTGGGGGTACTCATGGCTATATATTTTTACTAAGGGCAGTTTATAAGTAGTTGAAACTGAAAATTTTTCTATTATATTTACATCTTTCTATTCCACTCTGATTCTTCTTCCTTTTTTCAGAAAATAAGAAAGTTTATCGGAAAGTGGAAGAGAAAGACTAATAGTTTCTATATAAAATCTTATTTAAAATACAAAATTTATGCACCAAAATTAAAACGCTTTTCTATAGTAGTGTGTGGACTTTTGATTCTGTAAGCTTAAATAGCAATTTAAATAGGAAGACTGGAGACATAGTACAAGGTTAAGGCATTTACCTAGAAAGTGACTAACATGGTTCTGTCGCCAGTATCATATGTCTTCCCAGGTGTGACTTTGAGTTCAGAGGCAGGAGTAAACCCTGAGCACAGTCAAGTGTGGACTAGAAACAAATAAATGTTATTTTAAGCCATGGAAACTAACAGTTTGTTGGTCTACTTTTTTTTTTGCTTTTTGGGTCACACCCGGCAATGCTCAGGGGGTTACTCTGGCTCTGCACTCAGGATTACTCCTGGCGGTGCGGGGGGACCATATGGGAGCGGGGATCGAACCCTGGCGGCATGGGCCGGCGCGTGAAGGAACGCCCTACCCGCTGGGCTCCGGCCCTTTTTTTATTGGCTTAAATGGTGATGTTATTTCAAAAAATGCTTTTTTAAACATATGGGAATATGCCTTATGAGGCTCTCTACATTTGAGCCCTGGCACAGTCAAACTAAAGCAGAAAAATTAGAATTTATATTTAAAAAGAGGGACCGGAGCAATAGCACAGTGGGTAGGCATTTGCCTGGCATGCAGCCGACCCGGGTTCGATAATCGGCATCTCATATGGTCCCTGAGTTCCGCCAGGGAGTAATTCCTGAGCAAAGAGCCAGGAGTAACTCCTGAACATCACTGGGTGTAACCCAAAAAGCAAAAAAAAAAAAAAAAAAAAAAAAAGTATACCAGGACCAAAAAAGACCAAAGACCCAGAGCGGCGGTTACAGTGGTAGGGTACGTTTGCCTTGCACACAGCCGACCTGGGTTTGATCCCCAGCATCCCATATGGTTTCTTGGTACTGCCACATGTAATTCCTGAGTGCAGAGCTTGTAGTAACTCCTGAGCATTGCCTAGTGTGACACTCCTCCACCGTCCCAAAAGAAAACCAGAAAACAAACAAATAGCAAACAAACAAACACACCATATAGACTTACTGCTTTTTTCTTGATTATAACATTTATTATTTTAGGGACTGGAGAGTTAGCGCAGCGGGTATGCTGCTTGCCTTCACATGGCTGACCTGAGTTCAATCCACAGCATCCCATATGGTTTCCTGAGAACTTCCAGGATTAATTCCTAAGTGTAGAGCCAGGAGTGACTCCTGAGCATTGCCGGGTATGCCTCCCTCGGCCCCATTTTTTTTTAATGCTTCTAAGACTTCTGAAAATACCATGTTCTCTAAATTTTTTGTATATTTGAAAATGTAGTATATAGCTTTCCCCCTAAAATAATAATCTTTGGGGGGAAATGTTCTCTTTGAAACTGTAAGAAGCAGTTTGTATTTTAGTTCATATAGTGCCTTTCTACCTCTCAAATAACAAAATCAATATCAAACTAATTTTTGGTGGGGCCAGAAGTGATAGTACAGTGGGTAGGGCATATGCCTTACGTGTAGCTAACCTGGGTTTAATCCCCGGCACCCATGTGCCCCCGCCCCACATTAATGATCGAAGAGCAGGGATAAGCCCTGAGCACTACCAGGTATGCTCCTCCTCACCCACGGTCCCTGCCAACAACAACAAAAAAGACAACCGAAAAACCATGGTTTCTGTTTAGTTTCTGTGTGTTGAACCTTGGGTATCATCTAGTCAGAGCATGCACTCGTGCACTGAGCTCCATTCCTGGCCCTAAATACGTGATTTAATTTTACTACAATGTTGCTGTAGGATGAATTGATTTGAGGGTGGAGGGGTGTGACCAGTATTTAGGACTTGAACCTGCTTTTGTGCTTAAGGATCACTGGAAGTTGTGCTCGGGGTATCATATGTGGTTCTGTGCATGGAAGCAGGCCCATCCTCATACAAGGCAGTCCTTTGTATTGATATTAATCCCTTGTATCTGTGTCTGCTCCTCCTAAATTGATTTTGTTAAACTGGAATAGTTAATTTAAAAATTTAATCTAATATTTCTCATTTTTTAAGAGAAATTTAATTTCTGGGCGGAGCGATAGCCCAGCGGGTAGGGCATTTGCCTTGCAGCGGCCAGCCTGTGCCGGCTCGGGTTAAATCCCTGGCATCCCATATGGTCCCCGAGCACCGCCAAGAGTAATTCCTGATGCAGAGCCAGGAGTAACCCTGAGCGTCACCGGTGTGACCCAAAAAAAAAAAAATATTAAAAAAAAAAGGCGGTAAAAAAAAAGTAATTTAATTTCTTAGAGAAATTTGTTTTGGGACTTGTCTTAGATTTGTGCTGCTATAATGAGAAATTGTCTGAAATCATTTGTTATAAATATGCTATTATTTCAAGGGGATCAGATCCAATAGTGCATGGAATCAAATCCCAGATTGTTGTTTGGGGGTAACTCCTGGCCATGTAGGGAACCCTGCTATGCCAGAAATCAGATTCAGACCCCTGTACACAAAGAATGCATTAGCCCTTTGTGCTGCCTTCCTGCCCCCGTTAAATCTCTTATCCCTCCCCTCCGCTTCTCCTCCCTGTGATCAGAGGGACTGTGGAGGTGCTGGTTTTGAGCTGACTTTGTCCACATGCGAAACAAGTGCCTTACCCACTGTACTGTCTCTCTGGCCTCTACATTTTTTTTAAAGGTTTAGTTTAAAGGTAGTGTAAATAGCAACTCAGTGTTTGAATTTTATGGCACGTGAATTACATCTCCAAATGGTTAAAATCACCAAAATAGTGATGTCTCTTTTCTGCCAGTGATGTTCAAAACTTTATTTTAATGAAGTAAAAAGTTTTATTGAGGAGGTATATTTTTCACTACCCAACCCCCGCAATTATTCTTCAGAGAGAGTCATACACATGAATATTGTGCAACCTCAGGATGGAGTGTGGTAAAGTTAAAGGAGAAATGACTTACCCAGAGATGGGTGCAGGCAACTCCAGAGTAGAATGCACCTGATACCTTAAACTGTCTTATTAATTACAAATGCAAAGAATAGCTAATTAATTTGTCATATAATTGCTGTATTCGTGAATTTGGAAGAGCCAAATATAGCATAGACTTTTGCTTGTTTTAATAATTGCTGAGTTTTATTAATCAGAAATCTTTCTTTTGATTTTTTTTTTTAATTTAAATTAAGACAACTCTGCTCGACTTAGATGCTCTGGCGACATTTGGCTGACTGTATTCGAAGGTAAAATTTGATGTGAAATTGTAGCTAAATTGTTAAGGAACGATAAAGGATAATTAAATGACTATCAATTTTGCTTGAATTCTTTTTAGCAGAGAGATCCTTGATCATCAAGATGGTAATATAGAAGATGATGGACTTACAGGACTGTTACGGCTTGCAACTAGTGTTATTAAACACAAACCACCCTTTAAATTTTCAAGGGAAGGACAGGTAGGTATTAAGGTATTTAGCTATTAAGGTATTTAGTATTGTTACTTCATTTCATGTCTAAAAAGTTTTTTTAAACATACAAGGTTGCTAGAATTTTATTACTGGCAGGAAAAGTTAATTGAACCTTACTAGTATAAATCTTGGGCTTGTTTTTAGACTGTATAAACAGCTTTTAATTTTTTTTAAAGCAATCTCTAGCGACAGTTCCTATAAGATTAAATATCTTGATTTATACTATATAGTTGTCATTAGAGTATTTCTCTTACTGGTTTCATATTTTAAAGTTATTTTACATGAAATTTGTTACTGAATATTTGAAATAGTATCTTCTATATCAACAAATACCTAAGCTTGGTTTTGATACTTTTCGCATTGCAGGAATTGTGTTTTGGATAGTATTAAGTATACTGATTAAAAGAACGTTGGGCATATCCAAAGGATGAAAATTCCATGTGCGTGCATAGTCTGAGTAATATTTTTAATTAATTGAATCAGTGTGAATTACAACGTTACAGCGTTATTCGTAATTAAGTTTCTGGTATATAGTGTTCCAGCACCACCAGTTGCCTCTACCAATGTCCCTTGTTTTCCTCCTGTCCATTAGCATTGCCTTAATGTCCCTTCCTGACTGATTTCCCTCCCCCTCCCAATGGAAACTTCCTGCTGAAGACCAATTTTGCTGGTCTTTTTTATTTGCCTTTGGGCATTTGTTATTTCACTACTATATATATATATATATATATATATATAATTCTTTTGGGTCACACCTAGCAGTGCTCAGGGGTTACTCCTGGCTCTGCACTCAGGAATTACTTTAGCTGTGCTCGGGGGACCATATGGGGTTCAGGGTATTGAACCTGGGTTGGCCGTGGAAGGCACGCTCCCTGCCCACTGTACACTGTACTGTCACTTTGGTCCTCTATTATACACTGTGTCCTGTGTTAAAGAGAGATCATTCTGTGTCTATCTGAGGGATTCTCCCCTCCCTTATTTTTTATTTTTTGAACGTGTGCAACACGTGGTGTTGCACATGCATTTCTCTTGCCTCTGTGCTCAGGAATTATACCTGGTGGTCCTCCTGGGACCATGTAAGATGGTGGGGATTGAACTCAGGTTGGCTGTGTGCATGGCAAGCACCCTACCCACTGTGCTATCACTGTGACCCTCTGTCTGAAAGTCTCTTACCTGTTCTACATGATTGCTACTGCCCGTTCCATGTAACCCTTCCCTTACTGTTTCTGTGTCCATTCTTTTAGCCCTTTCCTACTACATTTACTGAGAATAATTTACATTCCAGCTTGTTAAATTGTTAGGTTTACTTGATATGTAAATTTTATTTCGGTGTACATTTTTGTAATATTTTGTAATATTTTTTGTTTTACTATATAAAATTTTTCAACACTGCAATTTTCTGTATAGTTTTATTTTGGTGTTTTTAATTAAAAGAACTTTTTTTTGCTTTTTTATGTAGTCATTTTCTAATCTTTTGTGATTTCTGGGATTTATTTAAATCTGTTTGCTCATGCTGTTATATATATATATATATATATATATTTTTTTTTTTTTTTTTTTTGCTTTTTGGGTCACACCCGGCAGTGCTCAGGGGTTTCTCCTGGCTCTGCACTCAGGACTTACTCCTGACGGTGCTCAGGGGACCATATGGGATGCCAGGGATCGAACCCGGGCCAGCATGGGCCGGGCCGCTTGCAAGGCAAACGCCCTACCCGCTGGGCTATCGCTCCGGCCCTCATGCTGTTATAATTATGTTTTCTACCTCTAATTTTTTGAACCATTTTTAATTTTCAGTGACTCATTTGTTACCCCCACCCCCCTTATTTTTCTGTCCGTTTCCCCCCCATTCATTTGTTTTTAGGCCACACCTGACTTCTCAGGGCTTACTCCTGGCTGTGTGCTCTCTACTGTCTTTCTAGCCCCAGAGTTACCCAGTTGTCTTAATGACTGTGTTTTGGTTTTGGATGTGGACATTTGCAGTGGTCCTCAGCTTAGTGGTGAACAATATCTTTTTTTTTTTTTTTTTTTTAGCGTTTTTTTGGGTCCACCCAACGATGCTCAGGGCTAAGTCCTGGCTTTGCACTCAGGAACTACTCCTGGCGGTGCTTGGGGACCATCTGGGATGCCGGGATCGAACCCAGGTTGACTGTGTGCAAGGCAAATGGTCTTCCCACTGGACTATCACTCCAGCCCCTATATCTTTTATGCTCTGATTTAAAATGTCCTTTTTTTTTTTGTTTTGTTTTTTTTTTTGGTTTTTGGTTTTTGGTTTTTTGCTTTTTTGGGTCAAGCCCGGGCGATGCTCAGGGGTTACTCCTGGCTCTGCACTCAGGACTTCCTCCTGGCGGTGCTAGGGGGACCATATGGGATGCCGGGGATCGAACCCGGGCTGGCAGAGGCTGGCGGCGTGCAAGGCAAACGTCCTACCCGCTGGACTATTGCTCTGGCCCCTAAAATGTCCCTTTCTTTTGTAGCATAAAGTGTCTATGTTCTTGAATTTGTTTCTAAGTTTTGTATTGATCTATGCAATCACTCATATCAGTTATGTTGATTTAGTCACTTGTCACTTGTCTTCCTGTTGTTCACCAGTTTGCTCGAGAAGGCACCAGTAACGTCTCCTCCATTCATTGGGAATGAGGTTAATTATGGTTACTGTTTTTGGCACATCGAATACACCACAGGTAGCTTGCCAGACTAGGCCATGACTCTGGGTTCACCCCAGGGGCCCAGTCTTTTTTCTCTGTCAGACCATCAACCATCCAGGGCACACGGGCAGAGCCCTGGGGTGTAGACAAGCCTGTCTCCTGTCTGCCACCTGCCCATGCAGCCAGGCACTGTAGCCACACCTGCAACACCTCAAGGGGCAGGGTTGATTTATTATGTTGTAGAAATGCTCTTTTATTATTTCTCTCTGAGTTTTCTTAGTTTTCTCCTTTACATCCTCTCTACCATCAGTGGGAACAGTAGACTCTCATTTGACCAGAAATAAAGTGTCTAACTTTATTTGAATTATAAGTTGAAATAGGCCACTTTTGCAGTCTTTCTCTCCCTCTCTCTCTTTCCCTCTCTTTTTCTCTCTTCCTCTTTTATCTCTAAAAAGGAAATTACGTTTTACTACATTGAATTTGCTTAGAAAAATAGAATTAAGCTTTTACAAGAGCATAATTTTAAAGTACTTTCACTTTAGAATTTGAATTTTTATATCTATACTTTTGGGGGTCACACTTGGTGATGTTCAGGGGGTTACACCTGGCTCTGCGCTCAGGAGTTAACTCCTGGTGGTGCTCAGGGGACCGACCATATGGCATGCTGGGGATTGAACCCAGGTTGGCCGTGTGCAGGGCAAACAAACGTTCTCCCCTCTGTATATCGCTTCAGCCCAATATTTCATACTTTTATGTCTTTTTTGGGTGGGGCTGGGGGCTGGTACCCAGTGGTACTCAAGGAGTATTCTAGACTCTGCTCAGGTATTAACCCTTGTGGTGCTCTGGGGAACATGTGGTGTTGGAGATTGAATGGGAGTCAGCAGAATAGAAGAACAGTGCCTTAGTTCCTGTACTATCTTTTGGGACACAGGATAGGGAGTGCTGGGGTTTTTTTGTTTGTTTTTCTTCCTTTTTCTTTCTTACTATAATTTCCAGAGTCAAACAAACTTAGCTGTGGTGCTTTCACATTTAATGTCAATGCATGCCAAGGGTTACACACTTTAGTTGTAGTGCTTACATCTAAGGATGTAGCATGGATGTAGAATGCTGGAGACTATGCTTTTCTTGTTGTGCTAAGATGACAATGGCTGTACCATAAAGCACCACATTCACATTATAAGCAGCTGTACCAAGGTCTTACATACTTGTGAAGCAAATGCTTTAATTGATAAGCTGTTTCACGTCCTTTTAACTCCTAACTAGTAAGAACTTTTGCATGTGAAATTATTGATTGTATTGGGCCCATATTCCTCCTTGCTTTGGTAACACTGCGGGGTTGCTTGAAGAACCATATGCAGTGGTAGGGATCGAACCTGGGCCTGCTGTGTGAAAGCCCTACACGCTGTACTCTCTCCATCCCCAAGCGCATGGTTTCTTATTATTGGTAGCTCTAATAATTCACTTGTTTGTGTATTTTCCCAGTTACCATTTTTGCTTTTATCTATTAATTTAGTTTTCCTTTTTTTTTTTCAGTTTGTGCATGTAAACTTTTCCCCATTTTTTTGTGTCTATTTGTGCATAGACACAGATACACTGCACAGAGCAGATACCAGCTCTCCCCTTTGCCAGCGGCCGTTGTGCGGCTGCGCGATTTATCTTCACACCCCCTCTCGAGAGCCCGGCAAGCTACTGAGAAGTACCAGGAATAGTCACTGTCCTTCCTTTTTAAAATTCCTCTTGAATGGAGAGATTGTGCAATGAGTAGTGTTCTTGCCTTGCTCTTGGCTGACATCAGTTAACTTCCTGGCATTCCATATGGTCCCTGAGCAAAGTCAGGAATAATTATACTGGGTGCAGATTCTGGAGTGATCCCTGAGTATCACCAGATGTGCTTCTTCTCCTTGAGTTTTTTTTTTTTTTTTTTTTTTAGGTTACACTGGCAAAGCTCAAGGGTTACTCCTGGCTTTGCACTCAGGACTTACTCCTGGCACTGCTGGGGACCATATGGGATGTTGGGGATAGAACCCAGGTCAGCCATATGCAAGACAAACGTCTGACCTGCTGAACTATCACTCCGGCCCCTCAAACATTTTTAAAGGGGCTTAACTTGCAACTGGGTCTATTTATGGCATGCTATATGGTCCCTGAGCACTGCCAGGAATAATCCCTGAGCATTTCCAGGTGTGTTTCAAACTACCCAATAAATGAAAATAAATTCCTCTTATCCCTCCCCATTTTTAACTCATTTTTTCATTTCACTATCATAATATCTTGCAAATATATATTGAACAAATAGATTATAAGGCTTAGTCCTGATTAATTATTTAGGGCTTCACATTGCACTACAAGTGCTCTGGTGCTGAACCACATCTTCATCCTTTCAATTAATTTTTTCCACATCTCCCTTTTATTGTTGCTGCTGTTGTAATATTACAGGTACAGACATGCCTGCCTGTGGTTCTTGCCCATTTATGTTCATTGGTGGTCATATATGTGTCCTCAGTGTTCACCAAGGGTTGCATTTACTTGTGGTGCTTAGCACATAAGCACTCTTATTCTTTTCCTGTGGTACTCACATACATTCTGGTGGTTGTGCATGTCAGGTGTGTTGTACATACAGTTGTATATGTGTATACAACTTATACACATACTTCCCAAACACATACTTTCCTAAGATCAAACTTCTTTGCCTGACATATTTGGTTGTCTATGGTTTAGTTGCCTCGCTTTGGGATTTTCTTTTTTTTTTTTTTTTTGTGGTACCCAGACATGGTTGTCATATTGCCAGAAAGTGCTTGTAGCATTGGGGATTACAGACAGTAGGATTGCCTGACATAAATAGTAGAGATGGGAATTGATCTCCTCACCTCATACTTGCAAGGCAGGTCTTACAGAATATTCTTCCTCTGGGCCCTTAGTCCTGATTTATTAAAACTATCTGTAGTGATGTCTTTTATTTTTTCCACTAAGCAGTAAGTTGCTGAGCTACCTGCCCGAGACATTGTAACTCACAAGTAATGACTGTTCATTATATTGTGATGCATGGCTAAAAATATGAGCAATTAAAGGGATACTTGTAGGAATAATGAAGCTCAAATAGCACCCACATTATTAGGAAATCATTAAAGAAAATAGTTACTGTAGGGTCTAGAGTGATAGCATGGTGGGTAGGGCATTTGCCTTGCACATGGCCAACCGGGTTCTATTACCCAGCATTCCATTTGGTCCCCTGAGCACCACTGGGAGTAACCCTTCAGCATTGCCAGGTGTAACCCAAACAAAACCAAACAAACAAAAAAAGAAAATAGTTATTGTAATGGATAAAGTTAAATAGAAAAATAAGGAGGGAGCATTTAGTCATAAAGAATGAATGGAAATTAAGTCATAGGAAACTGCTGCGTTTGTGCAGGAAATTGAGTGTGGACCAGTACAAAACATTGGAAGTTTGAACAACTTCCAATTGGAAGTTTGAACTTTGGAAAGGTAGTTGGTCATCTGTTGTGTCTACAGAAAATTATTATGTCTCAGTATGATAATATATATCATTAAATATCAGAGGGGGAACTTTGAAGTCTTTGATTAGTGAAATAATGTCAAGAATATACTTTAATAAAATCTGGTCAGAGACAGCAAGACAGCCAGCAGAATTCTAACAGTAAAGTCCAAACTGAGATACTATAAATTGGTCTCTCTCTTTTTTTTCCAGGAATTTTTAAGAGACATCTTCAATCTCCTGTTTTTGTTGCCTAGTCTAAAAGATAGGCAACAGCCAAAATGCAAATCACATTCTTCGAGAGCTGCTGCTTATGATTTGTTGGTAGAGATGGTAAAGGGATCTGTTGAAAACTACAGGCTGATACACAACTGGGTTATGGCACAACACATGCAGTGTAAGCATTCTTTTCCTGTAATCCTTATTAGTTTGTATGTAGAGATAAGTTTGTGGGAGTGGTTTAAAGAGAATTCACTATTCACACATTTTAATATTGTTGTTGGATCTTACTAAAGATTAAAGCAAGCACTGACTTTTTAAAGCTTTTGTTTTTTTAGTGGGGAGTCAATCCCTACTTAGGAGGTTCCTGGGCTCCCTGGGGGTCGGGGCCGGGTTCTCTTTTATCTCAAGGGTCAGATTCCTTTTTTTTTTTTTTTTTTTTTTTGTTTTTTGGGTCACACCCGGCAATGCTCAGGGGTTACTCCTGGCTCTGCACTCAGGAATCACTCCTGGCGGTGCTCAGGGGACCATATGGGATGCCAGGAATCGAACCCGGGCTGACACAGGCTGGCCGCCGCAAGGCAAACGCCCTACCCGCTGGGCTATCGCTCCGGCCCCTGGTCAGTTTCCTTTTATCTCAAGAGTTCAGCTCAGTTAGAAAAGCCTTTACCAATTAACAATAATAAAAAAAATCTCTGCTGCTACAATCCAAGATTACAGTATTCCCCAGACCTCTAGCTCTTGGTCAGATCTCTGATCATGTGCTTGGACCTATGTCTCTCACTGAAGTGGATGGATTTGCATCAGTCAGTCCCTTTATATACCCAAAAGCCATTAAGCCTTTCTTAAGGGTGGGTTGTGTTAACAAACATCTATTGAATCAGCTTTCAGTTGTAGATGTTAGGTGGTGCCACACCTTTGTTTCAGGTCTAAACAAATGATAACACTAGGGCCTAGTCCCTTCCTTTTGAGATTTTTTTTTTATGTCAAAACACTGGAGGGGCCTCCGCTGGCCTGGTTTGATCCCTGGCATCCCATATGGTCCCCATCCCATATGGTCCCACGCCAGGAGTAACCCCCTGAGCGTCGCGGGTGTTACCCAAAAAAGCAACAACAAAAAAAAAAAAGGACCACTGGAGAGACAGAGAGCTGGATCTTAATGGATGTATATTCATGGGGAGAATCACATCATAATTTCATGGACTTCATAGAATCTGGATGATACCCATAAGGCTCTTCTTATTTCTACTTTGCTTTTTTGGGTCACACCTGGCGATGCTCAGGGGTTACTCCTGGCGCTTCCTGGCTCTGCACTCAGGAATCACTCCTGGCAGTGCTCAGGGGACTATATGGGATGCTGGGGATCAAACGCCCTACCCGCTGGTCTATCTCTCTGGCCCCAAGCAGGGTAATTCTAAGTGTCCTGTCCTTTATTTACTGAAAAGATCATTTTTGCTTGCCTGAGGGCAAACTAGCAAGATCCTTCCTTTCATCTTGGCAGAGTTGATAAAGGGGTAGTCTCAACATACCAGGGTGGTGGTCTCCTGGTAAATTCTAATTGTCCTGTGTTGGGACCAGTGGGTATTAAAAGGATCTGTGCCCAATTTGGATAGCATTTAAATCATAGTAGAGATCATAATAATCCAAAAGTTATTAATTCAGCGTTCAAATGACTACTGTGACTGCCACACATTCCATCAGCATTTACACAGAAGAGAGATCTCTTTTGCATGAACCCTGGCTTAAAGCCATGTAAATAGTTTAGATTATAAGTAGTTTAAAGAGAAAAGATCCAGAACTAGCTAGGCAGTGCCATCCAACAGTTAGCCAGGCTTGATGATTCAGTGTTGAGCTGATAATGTGTTGTTACTGCTTAGGGCGAGCTGGGTTGGGGGCCACCAGAGCCACAATGAAGCATCTTCAGGCTACCGATATCCAGCGTTGTTGAGGGCTATGTGTTGCAAGAATTGGATTCTGGGCTGTGGCATGTTTCTCTGACTGCTGAATTGCCTTGCATACCCCATCAAATACATATATTTTTCTGTTTGAGCTATA